>RJWM01023471.1:0-31813 GCA_004363535.1 Dasyprocta punctata
AGCCTCCGGAGTGCTGGGATTAAAGGCGTGCGCCACCACGCCCGGCTTACTACCCAATTCTTTCTCTGGGGTTAAAAGATGTTTTTCTAAAAGATAAGATTATGATACACAAATATATACTAGACATGTATCAATGATCTTATTTAACTCATTAATTAATGAGAAAAATCAGTAAAATGCTACAAATAGCACAAAAAAAAGAAATTTTAAAATAACATATAGGCACAAGAATTATTATTATTATTATTATTATTACCATTATTTGCAGTGCTGGAGATTGAACCCAGGTTCTTCACTAAACTACATTTCCAACTACTTTTTTTTTTATATTTGGGTCAGGGCCCTGACAAGATGCTAAACTGCACAAACTCTCCTTGAACTTGTAATCCTTCTGCCTCAGCCTTCCAGAGTGCTGGGATTACAGGCCTGCACCACCTGATTCATTGGCACAAGAAATGTTATGGTAATAAATTCACAACTAGGTGTAAAACTACTTTATCCTCTGACTGCTTTGGCACTTTAGAGCCAAGAATCACTTACATTAACTTTTCTACTAAAATTTTTGCAAACCAGCTGAGATACAATGGAAGAAAAAGATACTCAAAGGATGCACTGGACAGGACATGCCACATTTTTTTCTTCCATTTCAAAACAGTTCATTAATTTTTCTTGAAGTACATTTTCTTGCATTCTGCTACTTTTCAAACATGAAAATTGCAAAACTAAACTCATAAAGCTCCCAATTATAAAGTTTTTGAAAATAAATGTTTTAAAACCAAGTCCGCATCTCAACTTGAAGGAACAAACTCAGTCATTAGGAATGTGTTGAGAAAAAAACTGCTCTGTAGACACTCAATAATGTTGGAGTCGCTGCTGGTATGAACCGCCCATAAGACAGCGACTGAAAAGCAGCACTAGGTTCTTGCAAAAACCCCTCCCTCCCCCTTGCACCGGAAGTAAGAATCAGCCCAGCAAGAAGCAATTTCATGATTTTTCCCTCTAGGATTTCTTCTAGCTCAGCTACTCCCTCACTGGGACTTGGAGCTTTGACTGCGGCCCACACACAGCTCTGAGTTCCAAGATAGCAGAGGCCATAGGATGCCTATTTCCCTTGCTCCTTTTCCAGCAAAGAGCCAGCCTCAGGGTATGGAGCCAAGTTCAGCTGAACTAAATCTAGCTGATTTCCCTTTTTTGGGTCCCAGGTTAGAAAGAATCAGCAGCACTGCTAAGGCAGAACAGCTTTTTAGCCTCACCAGCTTTCTTTCAATTTCTGACTCTTAGCAGGCAGCTATATCAACACACCTCCACAAGAGCAAGGTCGATGGTTTCCCTCTGACTATTCTACAGCACGTAAAGTTTGGAAAGCCACAGAGATAGCACTTAAGGAACAAAGGCCTGCACAATTATTCTGATTTTTCAGCTACTAATAATATATTGGCAGTAAATAACAACTCTCCCTGAGCATAACTGGGAATTGGGCCATTAGGGCCTCTGTAAGCCACTTTCCCCACTGATGAGGCTGAGAACTTTGTGGGGGAAAAAAACCCACACATGGTTGAGTTAGAATCCTTATAGCTTCATAATGTTAATAATTACCAATACAAAGTAATTATGGCTTGCAAAGTGCTATTCGGCTTAACTTGTTTAATTTCTGGAGTCAGCCCACAAAGGATAGATCATCACTGTCATTTTAAATGCAAGGACATTATTGACCCATGAGGAGAAACGGTACAGTCAAGGCTTACACTCAGATCAACTAAAGGACAGTCACCCTTCCCCACATCACTCCTCTCTGGAGAGGGAGAAAGCAGAAGAGAGCTCCCGAAATCATGGACACTTGAGGTAGAAATGAGCCTGGTAAGCTCTCTATTTAGGAGAGCAAATTAACCAGCAATGGCCCCTTTCAGTCTTTGCGCATCAAGTTCTCACTACCTCCTTACACCAGCACTCAGGGGTCTCACAGGAGCTGGACAGGAAGGCAAGAGCTAAAGGCCGACTTAACCTAAAGCTTCACATTTGCCAGGCTTTATTCTGGGTGTTTGACAAACATTAACTAATTTAATTCTCATAATAACCATCTTTTACATCAAAAGACAGATGGTGGAGGAAAATACGGTTAGAACAGGGATCAGCAAGCTACAGTCAGTGGATCTAATTGGCCCACTGCCTCTTTTTAAAACTAAAGCTTTCCTGAAACACAGACAGACTCATTAAATTACATACTGCCTATGACTGTTTGTGCAATACAATGACAGACTTGGATAGCCTCACAGAGACCATGTGGCCCAGGAAGCCCAAAATACTTACTAGCTGGTCATTTACAGAAAGTTTGGCAAACCCTACTCTAGATGAATACCTCTGCAGACATCCTAAAGACATATTATATATGTGACCTTATCACAGGGCTATAAGCTCTTTACACCCGATGAATGAGCTGTATTCAGCTTCATAGCTCCACACCTGGCATGGGAGCATCCAAAGAGGAAACCTAACAACATCTTCATTAAGATAACTGTCAGGGAAACTGTGAAAGTCATTGAAGAGACAAAACCAATTTTTGTATGTCCTTCCCAATATATCTTTAGGAATCTATGGCACTATAGCAAAAAATCCAACATTTAGACCATTTGAGTTCCAGAAGGAGAAAAGAAAGAAGGCAAGGAAAAAAAGAGCGATCAAAGAAACAATGGTGGAAAACTTCCCAAATCTGGCAAAAGAAATAAAACTAAAGATTCAAGAAGCTAACGAGGTGTGGTGGCACTTGCCTGTAATCCCAGCACTTGGGAGGCTGAGCCAGGAGGATCACTGTGGTTTCAAGGTCAGCCTGGGCTACAAAGCAAGTTCAAGGCCAGTCTGAACTAAATAGCAAGACCCTGTCTCAAAAATAAATACATGACACTCGGGAGGCTGAGGTAGGCGGAGCGTTGTGAGTTCGAGGCCAGCTTGGGCTACAACGCGAGCACAAGGCTGGCCTGAGCTACACAGTGCGACCCTGCCTCAAAAAACCAGGGCTGGGAGTTTGGCTCAGTGGCTTAAGCGCCTGCCCTGGCAGGTGCGAGGTTGTGAGTTCAATCCCCGGTGCCGCAAAAAAAATAAATAAATAAATAAAATTTAAAAAAAATAAATAAATACATGAATAAATAAATATTTTTTAAAAAAAACTCAAGAAGCTTAGTGAACCCAAAAGGATAACAACACCCTCACAGAAGACCTACACCACAACACATAAACATGTAAATGTCAAACTTATGAAAGGTAAAGAAAATCTTTTAAAAACCTAGAGAGGAAAAGAAAAATAATTCAAATAGCAATGAATTCCTCATCAGAGACTGGAGGTTAAAATGAGCAATACAACAATATTTCAGTGCTGAAAGTAAAGGATTGTCAACCCATGATTCTACATCCAGCTAAAGTAGCCTTCAAGAATAAAGGGAAAATCAAAACATCTTCAGATGTAGGAAAAGTGAGATACTGTATCCCCAGCAGAATTATGCTAAACAATAACTAAAAGAAATTCTCTAAACTAAATAGAAATAATAAAAGAATGAATCTTAGAACATAGAAAAGGAAGAAAGAATACATATTTCTTTGTATTTTTATAAATACATGAGCAAAAGATGAATAAACACAATAGATTTTTAGTCTTTTAAATTTCTTAATTATGTTTATAATCAAATAAAAAATTTTTACACACTCTGATTCAAGCTTAAATGTGTTAGAGAAATAATTCAGTGATTATACTATAAAAAGGGAGAATAAATGAATATAAAAGCAGTTCCTGCATTTCACTTGAGATGGTAAAATAATGATGCAATTTTATGAATAACATACTATATAATTTTATATGTATCACATACTATTTCAAGCAATGACTAAAAACTAGTCAAAAATGCACACTCAAAAATAGTGTGGCTGTGGCTATACCACAATGTACTCTAAGAAATGTTTAAGTAACCCAAACTTGATTGCAGGAATGTAAGGGGAAAAAATGAAAAAGAGAACAAACAGAAGACAAAAACATAAAAGGATCCTAACAGAATAATGACATTAGAGACGGCAGTTTAAAAGACCAAATATACCAATTAAAAGACAAACTTTGGCAAAGTCGATTTTAAAACATGACTTAATTATTGCTATTCATAAGAAACTCACTTTGGATCGGTCTAGACAAATTAATAAGATTCTGTCTCAAAATGTAGATAAGGAAACAAAGAAGAAAGAAAGACAAAGAAAGAAAGAAAAGAAAGAAAAGAAAGAAAGAAAGAAAGAAAGAAAGAAAGAAAGAAAGAAAGAAAGAGAAAGAAAGAGAGAGAGAAAGAGAGAGAGAAAGAAAGAAAGAAAGGAAAGGCAGAAAGCAAGGGAGGGGAGAAAAAGGCAGGGAAGGGGAGGGGAGGGCAGGAAAGGGAAGGGAAAAAGAAAGCAGGCAGGTTGGGGATGGGGATGGGGAATGGGGTGGAGAGGGACATGTAGCCCTGTGTAGGGCATGCCCCCTGGGACGGTTCAATCCTCAGTATCACAAAAGGAGGGGGTGGGAGGAGAGGGAAAGAGGAAGAAGATGGAGCAGAAGGAGAGCACCTTTGAAGGCGATTATATAGACAGTTTGAAAGTAAAAAGAGAAAAGTTGCATTAGTTTTCTATTGCTTCTCTGACATATTACTATAAACTTAGTGGCTTAAAACAACATAAAATTACTATCGTACAGTTTTCTGGGTCAGAAATTCTACATGAGTCTTACTGGACTAGCATCAAGTTGTTGAAAGGGTTGCACATTCATTTCTGGAAACTCTAGAGAGAGTTTATTTCCTATCTTTTCCACCTGGCCAGTTCTAGAAAGCCTCCTCATTCTTTAGCTTCAAGCTGCCTTTCTCCATCTTCAAAATTTGCAGCTGCAGGTAAGTCCTTCTCACACTGCATCACTCTGGCCTCCTCTTCTGCCTCCTTTGCCTTGATCACAGCAAGACTACCTGAATAACCCGGAGTAACCTCCTCATCTCAAAATCCTTAACCTATTACATCTACAAAGTCTCCTATGCTACACAAGGTCACATACACACAGGTTCTGAAAAATTAGAATATTGACATCTTTGGTGGTCATTATTCTGCCTACAGCAAAGATATATCAAGTACAAATTAATTTTTAAAAACAGGTGTAGCTATATTAATATTTGATAAAGTACACTTCTGAACAATGACTATTACCAGAAACAGAGAAGCATATCACAAAATGATAAAAAGATATAGTCACCAAAAAAACATAGCAATCATGCACTTCTATGCACCAAACCATACAAGTGCAAGATCAGTGTCTTAATTCATTTTGGTTGCTATAACAAGATACCTGAGGCAGTGTACCACATAGAATACTGAAGTTTGTTTAGTTCATAATTCTGGTGTTTAGCAATGGTGAGGGTTCTCTGGCTGGGGTCTAAGGTGGGGGTTCTCTGGCTTCATCACAATATGTGTACATATGCTCATGAAACATAAACCAACATACACTGCCTTCTAGGTCACAGAACCAACTTCAAGAGATTTTTTAAACTGAATCATAGAGCATATTCTCTGGCCACAATTGGTTAAACTTGAAATTAATAACAGGGTTAACAGATAAAAGTAAAATTTCCCAACACTTGAAAACTAAACAACACACTTCTAAATAATTTATGGATCAAGATGTCTCAAAGGAGGTAAAAAATAAAGTACACTGAATTAAATAAAAATGAAAATGTAATGCATAAACATTTATAACACAAAATTTGTGTGATAGCACTACTGAAAGGGAAATTAACAGCTCTAAATGCCATTGGGAAAGAAAAAAGTCTCAAATTAATAATCGTTAGCTTGAAGGATCAGACTAGATGAGCCTTCAAGAACACAAAAAGAGAAGCAAAGTAAACCCGAAGAACATAGAAAAAGAGGAGCAAAGTAAACCCAAAGCAAATAAAAGTATAAAATAAACCTAAAAGCAAAAAATAAATAAAATTGAAACTAACACAGAAAAATCAACAAAACAGAAGTTTTTCTAGGAAAAGACAGACACAACTGATAAATTCTTACCAGACTGACAAAAAATAGAAGGCACAAAGTAGTGTCAAGAATGAAGAAAAAAAATACTGCTACAGGTCAAAATGATAACAAGAGGATACTCTGAATAATGTACACAAATCAATTCACAACTTAGATGACGTGGACCAACTCCTTAAAATATCGAAACTACAACTCACTCAACCTGAAATTGGAAAACTTGAATAGCCTGCTACTGTCGAGGATATTGAATTTGTAATTTTAAAATCTATCCTAAAAAGTCTACTGGCCTAGATGCTGCCACCGGCGAATTCTGCCAAATAGCTAAAGAAAAAGTTAGCACCAGAGTTACATAATCTCTTGCAGAAAATAGAAGAGCGGGGAATACTCTCTCATGCATACCTTATGAAGACTGTACAAAAAGAGAGAAAACTACAGGCCAGTAGCTTTCATAATATAGATGCAAAGCCCTGTAACATAGTACAGTATTAGCCAAGAGAATTTAGCAATATGCAAAAAGATGACTGCGTGAGATTTATTCCAGAGATAGTACACTGGTACAGTATTTGAAAACCAACATAATACATCATATTAACAGTGAAATAGGAAAAAACCATGACACAATCATATCAAATGATGAAAAAAGATTTTGACAAAATTCAGCACATATTCATGATTTTTCAAAATGCTCAGAAAAACAGAAATAGAAAGGAATGGCCTTGACTTATAAAAAAAAATATTGATATGTTCTAGGAGGTTGAGGCAGGAGGGTCAAAAGTTTCAGCCCAGCTTGGACAATTTAGTGACTTAGCTAGACCCTGTTAGGGCTGGCAAGGCAGCTTAGTGCCCTAAGTTCAAGCCCCAGTACTGGAAAAAACAAAAACAAAAATAAAAACAAAAACAAAAAACACCCCACAGCTAACAATATACTTAATGGTCAAAGACTACATACTTTTCCCTAACAGTGAGAACAAGGCAGGAATATCTCTCTCATCACTGACATCAAACATAATACTGGAGCCAATGCAATAATGAAGAAAAACAACAATGAAAACAAAAAGCATAGAGATTAGAAAGAAAATAAATAAAATGTTTTTACTTGATTATGTAGCAGATAATCCTAAGGAATATGCAATAACACAAAATAACATCCTAAATCAAATAAGTGAGTTCAACTTGGATGAAGGATCCAGGAGAAAATACATAAGTTAATTATATTTCTACATGTTAGCAATTAGCACATGGACACACAAAAAAATATGATGCCATTTACAAGTGCTTAAGAAAAACCTCAAGGTGTAAATCTACCAACACTGTTATGCTGAAACTATGCAGCAATAATGAAAGGAATTTGAGAAGATGGAAGATTTGACACAACAAAGATATGAGTTCTCCCTGAGCTGATATACAGGCTTAATGCAATTCCTACCAAGATAACAGCAAGATGGTTTGTATACAAGATTATTCTAAAATTGCAAAAGAATTTGAAGGAAAGGCAAAAGAATTAGAATATCTAAAGCGATTTTATAAAGTAAAACAAAAGGGGAAGAATCGATCTACCTGATTTCAAGATGCATGAGACTGCTGGAGTAATGAAGTACTGTGGCACGCTATCTACAGAGGAGCAGACCCATCAATCAATGGAATAGAATAGAGAACCCAGAACAAATGCCCAACTGATTTGGATACAAGAACAAAAGAAATTCAGTGGAGGAAAGGTTGTCTTAACAAATTATGCCTTGGGAATAGTGGATACTCACAGGAAAACAAACAAAAAGAACATCAAAAAGCATTGAAAATCAGTGCAATATTAAAAACTCAATATCCTTGACAGTGATAATGCTATTTAAATTATCACAAACTAACTCAAAATGGGCCACAGACTTAAATGCAACACGCAAAACTATAAAACTGTTAGGAAAAAAAGCAAAGAAATAAATGTATATGACTCAGGTCTGGACAAAGAGTTCGTAGACTTCACACCAAAAGCATAGGCCATAAAGGAAAAACTGATAAATTCAACTTACTTAAAATTATGAGTTGTTGTTCTGTGCGAGATCTTGTGAAGAAGATGAAAAGATAAGCTACAGGTTAGGAGAAAATATTTGCAGACCAATTATCTGGCAAAGTACTAGTACCTAGACTGCATTGTTAAAACTAGCAAAACTATTGATACTGTCCTATAACCCTACTCAGACCATTCCAGATGTGACACAGCTACAGAAGATGAGAACATTAGCGGCCAGGAAGGAGGTGGGGGCAGGTGGGAAATGACTGGGCACGGAAGGATGAGAGGAAGGGCCCAGGTGATGGAAATGTGCTGTGTGCTGATGGTACCCTGACCTTGGCTCTATGCAGTGGGAACCAGGTAGAGCATGCATGGAAGCCCTTCTATTATTTCTTACTACTGCATGTGATTCTGTAATTATCTCAGAATGAGACATTTAATTAAAAAGTTGGTAAACAGACTTCATTTAGGACTCCATAGGCAAATTACAAGAATAAGCCATTATAACTGCATGATCTTTATGTTTCTAGAGAGGTTCTCACGCTGTCACTGCCTCCTTCGTTTGCACACGCACACAAACAAACATGGAAAGCTTCCCTGTGCAGAACCGTGCTTGAGCTCGGGTGACAGACCCTGCAATTCCTTTTCCCAAGGAACTCTCAGTCTTTGAATCCTCACCCACCATCTGAGGTAAACAGGGTGGATGTATCATTCCTGTTTTATAAATAGGAAAATTGAGAACCAAAGTGTCCTACGACTGCGGCAATACAGGTGGTGCCTCAGTTCATGAACTTAATGCTTTCCACGATTCTGGTCGCAAGCCAAATTGGTCATGAAACCGAATCATATTTCCCCACAAGGTCAACGTTGAACCTAACCACTGAATTTGATTTGGTTTGTATCCAGAATCATAGAAAGAATTAAGTTCGTGAACCGAAGTACCATTGTATTGCAGTCAGTTCACTGTGGGGCTGGCAGTAGAATCAGAGGTTTCCCTTTGTCTTGAGTTCTTTTTGTTTCACCCACATTAAAGCAAAGTGGTGATACACAGGCTTTGTAGCTATGGTGGGCCCAGCTCCCCCATTTATTAGCTGTCTGCCTTTGGAGATAACCCCTAATGGCTCTGTATCAGTGCCTTTCTCTGTAGAGTAAGAATGATAATACTGTCCCTCTTAGAGAGTTCTATAAGATTTGAATGAGTTAATACATATATCACACTTAAAATAGTAACACATAACAGTTCAACAAATATTAACACATAATAACATCTCAGCAAATGGCAGTTCACGTTAAATATTGCTCTTACCCTAAATAAATAGCATGATAAAAATTGTAATAATATGGTGTGAATAGCACAAACAAATATATGACATTTCTTCCATGAATCTCTTAAATATCATTAAACATCAACATGAATGTGAATTCATGAGTTGCTATAAAACAAATGGGCAGAAATATTTAAGATTGTCATTTGAGAGAATGGGGAATCAGCATGCCTGGCTAGAGCCTTAAACTGCCTCAAAGTTGGAGTTGGGACTGAAGTTGAGACCTTTTTCTTCATTAATACTTTTAAGGAAAATTTTAAAATAAGACTTATTTCAAACCCTCTTATATTGACCACAGAAGGAAGCGATAGTATCTGCTCATCATTTGCACCTGGTAATTCTCTCCTTTCTCCCCAGTCAGTGACTGTGTCAGGAGGCCCAAGTGTTTTCATGCAGCCAGATGGGTGAGGCATATAGAGAGTGATCAGTTCCCTTCCATAACAATGCCCTATTTTTTCATCTATTCAACTATCATGGATTAATCATGAGCCTTGTCTCCCCAACAGGTGGTACCTGTGATCACATGACCATATCAGATCTGCCACCTAAGTCAGGCAGATAAGGAATCCATCCAGAATTTCTAGTATAAATGTTCACCAGCTGCACATGTAGAGGATTGGGCAGGTGTGTTCTTTAACTTACCAGACTGTTCTTTGATTTGGTATTTTCATGTCTGGGTTTGCTAATAGTGTTGATGAGGCAGTTCTAAATGGCCCCATAGTGAACTATCAACTTAAATTAAATGTTAGACCCATGCTAGGTCTAACTAAAGGATTTGTCTAAAGTTTTCCAAGTGGGGAACCAACATGGTCACATCACTCCTCATTACCGTCCTGGAGGAACTTGGCACTTGCTAGGTTCCCTGGTGGCTTACGCAAGGGATTTGAAAGATGGTTCCAATTTCATGCATTCTCTTGGTCAATATCACACACACACACACACACACACACACATATACACATGATCTTTCTGCCTATCTCCTGTACATCAAAATGACATAGAAATCTTTTTTCAATCTATGTTTTCTGATTTGAGATTCAGAAAGTGAAGTCACCACAGTGTAAAATCTGGAGACAAGGAATAGCCAAGGCTGGGTGCCGAGGCAAAGCAAATTACTTTGCAGCCATGACACTGCCAGGGACCAGCCTATGTATAGCACATTGACTCTGGAGCTCAACTAGCTGCCTTCTTCCTGGAGAACCATTCTTGTTTGAAAGACCAACAAACAAACTTATGGTCTCTCAGACTTGGGTAATTGGTAGGCATTTTCCTGAAAACTAATGAACTGAGACTATTACTTCCAGGAAAACAAATCACTTATGTTTATTTACTTTTTGTTTGTTTAGTTTGTTGGTCGGTTTTTAGCAATATCAAAATTTGAGCTGTTAAGTGGAAGTTAGAATTTTGGAAAACCTGTATCCATAACAGTGTGACTTACATAAATGTGAAATATAAACAACTGGGACCTGTGCATTGGGTGAGATCCTCCAGGGGTTGGAAAAGAAAAGAGCTGGAAAAAAAGTGGAGAGCAATGAAGATTCATGAATAGTTTGAAAAGGAAGAAAAGAACCAAGAAAAGGTCACAGAAGATGAGCAAAAAGAAACTCAAAATGGAGGAGACAGAGAACTACCTCCAACCACCAGCCCATGATTCTTTTTGACTTAATGACCAGGTGTCTTATCTGCTATTGAAAAAACATGTTTCACCCATTACTTGCATAGAAGCATTATATTTTAAATTATCAACTTATCAGGCAAATAATCCACTTAGGTCTTTTAAAAGTTAACAACAATGGCTTGTTTTGCAAAAACACTAAGTGTTTATAATAGAGTTCACATATTCTTCACAGAGTTTTTCTCCTCAAAGTCAATTTATTTCTGCACATAGCAACAATCACAGAGAATCAGCTTCCACATCATCATATAATATGGAAAATAGCATAATTCACAGTTGTTACTTCCATACAATGCAAAATGTGTAGTTCGGCTGACTTTTTAACAGCAACATTTTGTCAGGGATGGACAGTGCATTGATATACATTCTGTTCAAAGCTCCTTAACCAGAGCGCTTATGCTATAATGTCCCTGCAAAGAACATGCTAGTAATCAAACCTTGTGCTGTAATTCACAGTTGTCTATAATGGGATCTTTTATAACGGCATGCTAACTGGGTCTGTTGAAAAAAAAAACATTCCTTCTTATCACCACCACACTCTTCATATCATCAGTGTGAACACTGAAAAGAATCTTCTATGTTAGCAATATCTATGCATTTTTCAAATTTCTGTAAAACACACTCTACAAGCTTTTGTGTACTAGGTAGGGGTTGGTTTTCTGCATCATTAATTTCTGCATGCATTGCTCTGCGGTATCATTTTAAAGTGTCACTTGACATTTTGCCAGACTCACTCAACAATTACAAATCAACACCTTGGGTAGCATCTCCTAGAAATGTCACAACAGTTGAATAGGATGTCGCAGTCCTGGAAACCTGAAAGGCTACTGCAGAAGGAGTCTATGAAGTACTAATGATAATATGTGAAATATTGAATGTCTGCTTCTGTAGGTTTTTTAGTAACTATGTTTTTATTCCAACATTCTTTCAAATAATTCCTTTGTGATAGGTTTATTTCTTTATCAATGTCTTTCCACAAATAAAAACAGGGTTTTTAAACATTTCATCATCAGTAAAGATGACGAATCGGTACTGGATTTGTGAGGTATAGCACTTCCAAGCCAAACTGATATGAGTGCTTTTGATGATCAGTTTTTCAGAATCACTTTCATTTTCACTTGGTTGATTACTGACTGCCACCTTCAAAGAAGTCACATCTTACTTTGATGGGCCAGGGCAGTGGGGCTTGTTTTGCCAACTGGGAATTACAGTTAACAAAAAGTAGTACAAATGTTACTTCCCAAACATAATTTAAAATGTAAATTTTAAAACAAGTTTGATTAAGCGTGAAATGATTATAAAGTAGTCATTTTAATATCTTACATTTTCTCAGGTTTTTGTAAATGTTTGAGACACAACTGATAGACCTTAAATATTACACTTCATGTGGGCCTGCTGCACTGGGCTTATGCCCACAAACCCTGTTTATAGGTGCATGGATTATGCAGTTGAGTTTTGAAGCAATGTCAAATTGCTATAATATTTCTAAATGCTTGCTCTCAATTTTTACATTTGGTTTGTCACTGACAGAGAACAAATAATTTTTTAACTCACATTTGTAGTACATTAAAATCCTCCTTAACAATTTGTCTCTCAGTCGGGCGTGGTGGCACACTCCTTTAATCCCAGAACACAGGAGGCTGAGGTAGGAGGAGCCTTGTGAGTTCAAGGCTGGCTTGGGCTACAACGTGAGTACAAGGCTGGCCTAAGCTACATAGTGCGACCCTGCCTCAAAAAACTAGGGTTGCCGGGCGTGGTGGCGCACGCCTTTAATCCCAGCACTTGGGAGGCTGAGGTAGGCAGAACGTTGTGAGTTCGAGGCCGGCTTGGGTTACAAAGCGAGCACAAGGCCGGCCTGAGCTACATAGTGTGACCCTGCCTCAAAAAACCAGGGCTGGGAGTTTGGCTCAGTGACTTAAGCACCAGTCTGGCAGGCGAGAAGTGAGTTCGATCCCCAGTGCTGCAAAAAAACAAAAAAACAAAAAAACAAAAAAACCCAATTTGTCTCTCTTCTCAAAGTACAACTCTAGCATCTTTGTTGTCCTACAACTTATTTCTCCAATATCTGTTCTTTCTGAATAAACCAAGCTACTTTCTTGATAAAGTAAACTGCTACTCATACCTTCAGCCACTCGTAGTTTCTTCTACTCCCCCAGGATTAGCAAAGCAACAATATCTCTGTACCTACTGTGTGTGTGTGTGTGTGTGTGTGTGTGTGTTGGTGGGGAAGAGGAAGGTGGCTGATTTTATGGCTTGGAAAGCCAAACACAATTGAAAATACGACTTGGAGTTTTGTCTTTGTAACAATATTATTTGTCCTAGAGCAAAATTAAAAACTGAGGAAGCATTAAAAAACAGTTCAGTGGGATTACAACTTGATGGGAGGATATTCAGCTGTGTAAATAAATAAATAATAAGTGCCCACCACAACTTCAGTGACTGCCTTTGAGGGCTGAGCTTTCTATTTTGTCTATTATATTCTTTTTAAAATATATGTTTTATATACAAATATAAAATATATATTAATATTAAACGCGCGTGCATGTGTGTGTGTGTGTGTGTGTAGACAGGGTCTCGCTATGTAGTCCAGGCAGGCCTTGAACTCACACCAACGCTTCTGCCTCAGCCTCCCAAAACTGAGATCACAGGCATGCACCCCTACATCCAGCAAAATTCTATTTTTAAGCATAAAATTACTTCCCAGCACATAATTCAATAAACATCTTATGAGTGCCAACTACATGCTGTGTGCTATGCCAGGAGACTCACAGACCGACGGAACTATATCACGCATGTTTGACACACAAGGATATCGATGGTTTATTTAAAAAGCCCATTATCAGGAGGTAGAAAAAACATCTGGATTCAAATAGAAAAAAGGACCCAAGACACCATCAGACAATTCATACAAGCAAAAGTAAAACTGTTGGACTTTTCAAGGGAAAAATACTCATCTTCTATAACCAACGCATGCCATTTAAAGCTAGAGTGGTGCCACCGGGTCATTTCTCAGTTGTCGAGAATGTCAAGCGAGTGGGAACCCTTGATGCTGTGGGCTGAGGCTGCTTCCCCCGAGACTGCCAGTGGCAGCTGCAGCTGAAACAACATTCGCGTTTCAGAACCTCTTCAGATTTCCAAATAGTTATCGCGTGCTCATTTGGCAATGGAATGGAATTTGTCCCTGCCCTCAGCCCCAACAGCTAGCGCTCCTGAGAGCAGCAGGTAGACTGCATGCATTCGGAGATGCTTCCAGTCACAGACTTCAAGCTGTTTTGAAATGATGCAATTCGAAATGACGTCAGGAGAGTGTGGCATCTTTTATTTTCTTTATCTAGCATCAAATCTATGACGGTCATAAAAGTGGGCAGAGAAACTTGTCAAAAATGCCCCACCGTTCTGCAGTCTCTGGTCACGTAACGCGGCGATGAAAGCTGCCTTTTAAACATTGCCCAATATCCTCGTTTGGAATTCTTGCCCAACAGGAAAGCTCTAGTTTCTGTGAAGAAATTAAAAGTAGTGATAAAGGCATCTTTCAGCGGAAGCAGTTAAGAAAGTCATTTCGACAATTCTTGTTTTCTTCCTGGAAGTCCCGTTTGCCGGTGTTCCATAAAAAACTTGGTAAAGTCTGCCCTCTACTGCTCTTTACAGTAAATGCAGCCACAGATACATTGCTTGAGGTCTGTTTGCTGAGTGCTTCAAGATGTCAGGCAGAGAGAGAGGCACATAACATACTTAGCTCCCACCTGCTGAGAGAAGCCTGAGTAACTGCTGGGGACACACAAAAGGTTCCCGGGTTGTAACCCTGCTCTTTAACACTAAAGCGCACAGTCTTTTCTCTCTGCCACACTGCCTCCAACTTGCTTACATCCTGACAATTTAATAAGTACATTCACATGTTAAGTGATAGCCATTATTTCAGACACACATTCAAATGTAAAACTGATCACGACACATTAATATTAAACACAATGCAACCATATAAATGCAAACTCTAACTAGCCTTTGGACTTAATAAGCATTCTTTTTAGTTGCACCTAAGTTTTCCAGGCCAAAGGGACATTGAGGCCATAGCATTTCAGTGCCCCTGGTGAGACGCATCACAGAGCTGTACAATTTCTAAGTGTCACCTGGTTCTATGGGATGCGAATATATAAATTCTGGGTATTGGTGCTCCTGCAGGAATTCAACACAACTGTATTGAAAACTTTAGCTGGACAACTTGAGCCAAGCGGTGTCGCTTCTAGCTAGTATTTCCAGCTACTATTTGGTGGTCAGAGGAAAATCAGACCAATATTACAATGTCTAAGGTCATTGGTCTGCATGGTGCAGACCAATCACTTGACTGATGTGGCCATTCTACTGCAAAACCCAGAAGTTCTTCAATGAGTCCCGTCTGACCACTCTGGGCTACCAAAGAACAGCTGTGGTCTCCTCTGAATGGTGAGAGAAACTAGGCAAAGGCAGCTTCTGTGAGATCTGGACATGACAATGATCCCATCAGGGGGCATGGGTTATACATACCCTGTCTTCACCTAGTAAAAGGCTGTTTTATTTTCTCTGATACTTGGTTGCTATATATTCAAAACACTTCACCATAAAAATAATGCTAGGTCATAGCAGATGCACAAAACTCATTTATTATTGAATGCCATTCTTCACTGCATGTTCCTAAAACATCAACTGTTGTGATGGAAGTGTTTACAGTACATGCAAAAATATTTCCGGGGAAAAACCCACCCAGGATTCCTCATCCAGACATGAGGAGCACATAATCCTTGCTACAGAAGAACTGGGAGGGGTCCTGTGTCATCTTTTCTCCTCCCACATCTACTGCCTGGGGCAACAGGGACTTTCAGCAAGGGGTTGGGGGTTGTGGCATGCAGGGGCAGGAGGCTGAGGAGTAGGGAGGAGGTGGGAAGATAAAGAACAGCATTGCAGGAGAGTTTTGAGTGGCGGCTTTGGGGCAGTATGGTCTAAGTAAGGCTAATTTTATGTCCTGGACCAGAATCTAAGCCTTTCTTTTCTTACTCTGGTTTTAGATATGGCCCAATTCCCAGGCCAGCCAAATTTAGTAAGCTCTAGGTTGGATTGTTTGGAGCGCCAGCAAAGAACAGATGCTGTACTACATCCAACAGGTTGAAGGGAGTTTAGTAAAAGATTACATACAAGAAAAACCACAAGGCATAGTGATGTTCCCAGGGTTAAGAAGAGAAGGGAGTCATTACCACCCTAGATCTGAAGAAACAAGAGAGAGAGAGACAGAATACCAAAACCCAAAGAGAGCAGTTGCAAGAAAGCAACATTGGAATAGATCCAACCCATCCTTGGCAGAGGAGATTGAGGAGAATAAACACCCTGATCTTGCTCTCTTCCTTGCCTTCAATTTCTTGATTGTTCCTTCCACTGGCCAAACCACAGGGTGAAGAACCAAAGGCCCACAAAAGTCAGCCTCCAATAGCATAAGTAGTGTGGAGACGGTTAAGTAGATCTGGAGATCCATATGAAAAATTTAGAGTATAGGGGTTGTTATGGTTTAGATCCAGAATGTCCCCCCAAAAAATCTCAAGGATTCAAAGGTGGGGCTTTTGAAAGGTGATCAGATCATGGGGGTGCTATACTCACCAGTGAATTAATTCATTTCTGAGTTCCTAGCTGTTAGGAGTGTTATGGTTGATACATGATGTCAACTTGAGAAGTCTAGAAGCTTAACTAAGTAACTCAGCAGTTCTACACCCTGGGGTGTAGCGCACAAGCCCTTACTGTTCTAAGAGGTCGTTCATTGTGTCAGTTTGAGAAGGTCAGAAATTTAAGTGATTCAGCAGGAGGCCAGGGGCTTTATTTTGTAACATTCTCAACCTGTGCAAGAGGAGGGCATTCAGATGGTATGAATGCTACATGCAGGCTTGGGTGGGGGTTTCCTGTGTACAATATAAGGGAGGAAAAGGGGTTTGCTCTTCCCCTCTTTTGCTCTTACTGCTTTTGCTGTATTCTGCCACCTTAAAGTGTTGTCCCTGTGCCACGCCACCCTGCCTTGGAGTCAGTGGATTATGGACTGAAACCTCCACAAACCACGAGCTAAATAAACTTTTCCTTCCTTAATTTTGGACATCAAGTATTTTGTCTCAGTAATGAGAGAAAAGTAACTAATACAAGGAAGCAGGACCTATTTGGAAGAGGTATGTCACTGGGGGTGTACTTTGGAAGGTGTATCTCCTTCCCTGGCTTCTCCCTTCTTTCTCTGCTTCCTGGACATGTTGGGGTCAGCAGCTTTCCTTTGCCATGCCTTTCCACCATGTTATTTCTGCCTTAGGGTCAACCAACCAACCCTCTGAAAATCATAAGCAGAAATAAACTTCTCCTTTAAGTTGTGGGTCAGGTATTTTCTTCCAGTGCTGGGAAAGTTTGTTGATACAAGAGCTTTTCTCCACCTGTAGTAATAACAATGAAGGGGGTTCAATAGATTGGCAAAAGATACAGGGTTTGTACTTCAAGTAACAAAATCTAAACATGAGGTCTACCACTTCCTAACTCTGACCTTGAACAAATCACAAAGCCCTCTAAGGCCCAATTTCTTCATTTATGTTGTAGGAATGTGGTTCCTTACTATATCATTTCACCCAAGTATGTGTGATGGGTTTTCCTTTTTTACATTAAGTCACACTTCAGTTTGTCAAGCAGCCTATCCAGTTTTGAATGGACAAATGTCCTGGGGTGTCCACATGGAAGCATTCAAATGGAGTTCTGCAAGGTCACCTGACATAGGGACATCTTTCTCTTGATTATGCTCAATAAAATACTCAAGAAAATTATTGTTTGCCCACATAGAAAGCATCTACCACAGCTTTATCACTTGGTGATAAAAAAAAAAACTGTCAATGGCAAGAGGGTATGGAAACTTGGAAGTGTTGGCTTGGATTCTACCAGATGCTGGACACACATCAGGTTCAGCTATTTTTCACTGAAGAAGCCACAGGACTCTGCCTGGCTCTAAGCCTATTTTTTTCAGTGCCCCCAACCTCACCTCTCTGGCTTTGTGTTGGTTACTTTTCTCTCCTTGCTGAGACAAAATACCCAATGCCCAAACTTAAGGAAGGAAAGGTTTATTTAGCTCATGGTTTGTGGAGCTTTCTGTCCATAATCAGCTGACTCCAAAGCAGGATTCATGGCACAGGGCAACACTTCAAGGTGGCAGAAGACAGTAAAATCAGACACAGAAAAAAAAAAAGTGGGGTGGGGGGAGCAAACCTCTTTTCCCCTCTTATATTGTAAGCAGGCTACTCCCCCCAGGGCTGGTACATCCCTCACAACATCTCCTCTTGCACAGGCTGAGAATGTTTACAAAGTAAGGACCCTGGCTCCCTGCTGAGTCACTGAGTTAAACTTCTAAATTTCTCAATTTGACACAATGTATCAACAATTGCAATCCACCCCTTGTCAACTTGGCAACCAGACACATTTCTTTAAATTGGTCTGCAGATATAAAGACATGCTTATTCTTCTCATTTCACAACTTGAACATTATAACACAGTTTTAACAATCTTTGAGAACCAGTATTAAGTATGTTAACATTATATTACATTAGAACCATAACATTTTGTCTCTGGTCCCTGGAAGGCTCATGCACATTCCTTTACGCAAAAACCATTTAGTCCATTGGCAAGAGTTGCCAAAGTGGTAACAGTTTTAGCACTGCTAAAGAATCCATGTCCCAAGTCTCCTCTGAGAGTTAAGGCAAACTCTTAGCTGTAAGTGCTGTACAAATAAAAACAAAGTTAAACACTTCCAACTTTCAATGGCACAAGATATACATTTCCAAAAGTTACAAACAGGGATACAAAGCATTGGGACCAAAGCAAGTTCAAAATCCAGCAGAGCAAACATTAAGTCCTCTAGTTTCACGTGAAACATCTGAAACAATCTGTGGCAAACTGTGAGCTCCAAAGGGCTTGCCCGATTTGACCTCTATGGCCTTTCTGGTGGTTATAGGTCCCAAGGATTCTTTCCTGGGCTGGCTTTGCTCCCTCTTTGCAGGTTTCCTTAGATGATTCATGTTCCTGGCTTTTCCAAACTTCTAGGGTCTCCACTGAACCTTTGGCTTCACACTCGCAGCTTCACACACTGCCATCTCAGGGGCACACTGCCTGGCCTCCTGGGCATTCTGAAATCAGAGTGGAAACCATCTTAACCCCATAACTCTTGCATTCTGCACACACCTAAAACCTGTGCCATGTGGATGATGGCAAGGTCTGCTGCCACTTGGAGCAGTAACTGGGCTTTCTTGTCTATTGGCTGTAGGGGTCAAGTGCCTAGATCACTGGGCACTCTGAATCCAATTAAGGAACAAATTTTCCATGCTCCTGCCATTCTGGAACATGGTGCTCTATGGTTTTCTCCTCAAAGAAGTTTTTCACTTTTGCAGTTTTGAGGCTGCAAAGGGTGAAGACTTTCTACTTTTTGCAATACCTTCTATTCTCCTGTCCCTTCTCAACAATCAAGATTTCCTTAGTTCTATCTTTGCAGTCCACAACTTGATTCGAGTTTCCTTTCTGGCTAAACTCACATTTTAAATCATGCTTCTGGGTTTTTTGCTCTTGATTTACAACATAAATCTGGCTAAAAGTCCCCAACAATAGTCATGCCACAACCTCAATATTCAACTGCCTTGAAATTTCTTCTGCCAGATTAATTAGTCCACTGCCGTTAATCTCAATCTCAGATAAAGTCTCTGGACAGAGCAAAATATAGAAAAACTTTCCACCAAGGCATAACACACGGTCATCTGGAGTCCAACAATCAATGTAATCCTTTTTACCAAAAGAAACCTCCTGAGCCTGGTCTTACTGGCAGAAATTCTATCAGCCTTCTGGTCTTCTGAACTCTGATTAGAATCATCCATACAGAACAACTTAAGGTGTTCCAGTGCTAATCTTTCAGGCAATGTCTCTGAAGCTTTCCAAACCCTTCCTACAAGCCACTCTCAAAGGCTCTTAAATCATATGGTCAGGAATAGTCACAGCAATGACCCCACTTCTTTGGTACCAAATTAGGCGTTGGTTACTTTTCTCTTGTTGCTGAGACAAAATACCCAATGCCCAAACTTAAGGAAGGAAAGGTTTAGCTCATGGTTTGTGGAGGTTTCAGTCCATAGTCAGCTGGTTCCAAAGCAAGGTGCATGGCACAGGAGCAACAATTTAATGCAGCAGAAGACAAAAAAAGCAGCAAGAGCAAAAAGTGCAGGACAAGGAAGCAAGTTTCTTTTCCTTCCTTATGTTGTAAGCAGGCTACCACCACTCCTAGGGCAGGTGTAGCACTCACAACATCTCCCTGCCCTCCTCTTGCACAGGATGAGGACATTTACAAAGTAAGGACCCTGGCTCCCTGCTG
This sequence comes from Dasyprocta punctata, assembly GCA_004363535.1. Classification (NCBI taxonomy): domain Eukaryota; kingdom Metazoa; phylum Chordata; class Mammalia; order Rodentia; family Dasyproctidae; genus Dasyprocta; species Dasyprocta punctata. The sequence goes on from RJWM01023471.1 coordinate 20,415, forward strand.
AGTCACTTAGTTAAACTTCTAAACTTTTTAAGTTGACACAATGTATCAACCATTACAGACTTTTGTCTGTGGGTTCCTGGGGTCTAGTATGAATAAGTATATGTGGGTATTGTTCTCCTTTATCCCCTATTCTTTTTTTAAATTCATTGCTATAGAATAAACGAACATTGAAGACCTTATCATCTACATCTGTAGAAGAGGGACAAATCGTCATGGTTAAGGAAAGTTTACCTTGCTAGTCAAGTTTTTACTATGAACATGTGAAGGTCACTAGCATTGCTTCAGGAATCAGTCTTGGTTAACTAATAGAGGAATGAGCTATATGTCTGATACTGTTCTCATTCAGCCCAAACCCAGCCTAGCTGACATTTCTGGGGTCTTAAGTGTTTGTCCCCAGCTCAACTTCCTCCCTGAGACAGGTGGCTGCCTGGAACTTTGAGATAGTCACCTCCATTATTTCATTCCCCAGAGCACCACCAAATGAAGCCTGTGTATTTATGAAGGTCCTTTCCTAAAGAACTGAGAATATCAGAAAGTATGTACCAAGCAAAAAACTGAGTGTCAAGAGTCATTATGCCTCCAAATTTCTCATGGTTTTGGAGGAGAATAAAGAAAATAGCACTTCCGTTCTCTAAATTCAAAATCAACTAAGTTAGAGCTAGGAGTCAGAACAACAGCTTGTCCAGAGCCTTTCTGACCCTTAAAAATGCTAAGAAAGGTAGGTGAGTTAGCCATTGGTCTGTTAGATGAGAGAGCTGCTTAATACTCACAAATTCTCACCCAGACAGTGCTAAAAAAGCGCGGGCCTCCCTCAGGGGCTAGAAGAGGAAGACAGCTCCATGAAATCAGACATGGAAAAGAAAACAGAATGTCTACTTTTTAGGAAGCCATGTCCCAAAAGAGAAGAGAAAAGAAAACTACAAGGTTGCTGGGCTACACATGACCTTTCCTTCTCCCAAACTCGCCAATCGATAACTTGATCCTTTCTTCACAAAAGGAGGAAAGAGTGAGGAGGCTGAGAAAAGCCAGGCGCCTGCACCCAGGAGACGCCTGTCCCGTGGAGCAGCACTAAGCAAGGTGGGAAGATCTTTCCCCAACTCCCACCTCAAGGTGTCTCTCCCTGTGAGCCACTCTCTCATTACAGCGTTTCAGTATCCATCCTTTGATCAAGCGTAAAAACTCAAATTTGTGTAATGCTTTACTTAGCAAATAGTTATTCAGAATCTACTATGTGCCAGGCCATGTTTTAAATGCTGAGGAGACACCAGTGGAAAAAAAAAATCAAAGTTTCTGCCTTCGTGGAACATTCTGTGGGAGACACAGACATGTTTGTGACTGAACTTAAGGTAGTCACAAATATACCAAGAAAAATCAACCAGGATAAAAAGCTAGAGAGGGGTGATGAGTTCTATCCCTTCACTCCAAACTCAGACCAGTAATGTAATTGAGTGAGGTGAGAAACAAGACCAAGAGATTGGTGGGCATGTGGCCAACCAGAAACCATGTGCTAAGGGAGAAAGCCACTATTCAAATATTTACAAGAATATGGAGCCAACATCCCTAAATCTTCTTATTAGAGAACAAAACCCAGCACCTAGACTTCATATAAAATCTTCTAGCTTTTAAGTGTTGGAAAATACCCTTAAAACATTTTTAACATTCTGTAGCTCTAATATATTTTGTCTGAGGATATTTGGTCATGCCACCAGTTAGTAATTTTTCCTGGACTAGTGATTCTCAGTCTTGTTTGTACACTGGGTTCATTGAAAAGATTTTTTAAAAAAATCAATACTTGGACCCCAGTCAAGACCAATTAAGTCAAAATACAGAACATGAGGCCCAAACATTTTTCTAAATTCTGATCTTCCCCCACTGACACTTATTCTCATTATGAAGGATTGGATTCTATCAGACCAACTTTATTTCCTCAAAATCTCTCAAAAAGAGATTGATGTGAAGGCATCAAAGATGCTAAATCAGCAGAGCAGCCGGGATTTCAGCAATTAAAACACTTAGTGAAGTGTTCTACGTGAGTTTGAGATTTTCCATTTGATTCACTTGCTGCTTTATTTATTTATTTATTTATTTTTTTTTTTTTTGTGGCACCGGGGATTGAACTCACAACCTCGCGCCTGCCAGGGCAGGCGCTTAAGGGACTGAGCCAAACTCCCAGCCCTGGTTTTTTTGAGCCAGGGTCGCACTATGTAGCTCAGGCCGGCCTTGCGCTCGCGTTGTAGCCCAAGCCGGCCTCGAACTCACAACGCTCCGCCTACCTCAGCCTCCCGAGTGCTGGGATTAAAGGCGTGCGCCACCACGCCCGGCTACTTGCTGCTTTATAAATAGCAAATGGTTAAAATGCTGACTACTGAACTGGGACTGGTGGCACACATTTGTAATCCCAGTACTCAGGAGGCTGAGGCAGGAAGATGATGCATTCAGCCTGAGCTACAAAGCAAGCTCAAAGTCTCAAAAACAAACCAGTACATAAATAAAAATGCCAAATACCTATAAAGAAATCATGACTAAGGGTCTCAAGAAGCTAGGTAGAGTTCTCACAAACCTTAGGGTTCTATAAAGATAAAACTTCGCATTTAGAGCCATCTAGAAAAAAATAAAGAAGAAGAAAAGGAAAGAAAAATAAAAAGAAGGCAGAAAATACATCAAGCTTTCAAGTGAGATACAGGTGTTATCTCAACTCAGGAGGAGGAGTGCTGCAAATTGAAAGACAGCCTGGGCTACATAGTGACTTCAAGTCCCGCCTGAACTACATATCAAACCTTGTTTCAAAACAAACAAGCAAACGAACAAACACAAAAACAAAAACATTAATATTAAAATTGACAATAGAGATAAAAATAAACGTACCTGGGAGGGGACGTGTAGGGGGACTTCTGGATATTTGTATTACTTTTTTTTTTAATCTGAGTGATTACCAGGGTGTGCCTATGTTGTGAAAATCTTCAAGGGTTTTTCCATCTCAAAATTTTATTTATTTTTTCATCTTATTTAACAAAGAGCCCCATGAAATTTTAATGCATAGTAGTGTTTCAATGTCGACCTAAATTTCTGTATAGGTAGAAAGTAATTGGGCACACTTGAAGCTCCAGCTATTGGGCAGGCTGAGGCAGGAGGATCACTTGAGTCCAAAACTCCAGGGCTATAGTGTCTTATGCCAATCAGCTGGGTGCACCAACTTGGTTTTGTTTTTTTCTTTTTAAATTTTATTTTAAAGATAGTAAAATCCAACAAAACAAAACAGAACAAATTCAATCAAAACAAAGTGGTAGAATTGGTCCAGAACTTCAAAGCAGGATACTAGGAAAACGATAGCTACTATATCTTGCTATCTTCACAATAGTTGTCCATTCCATCAGGTATAGAAAAATCAAACCAAAACCAAAACAGAATAAAATCAATCAAAGCAGAATATTGAATAAAGCAAAACAGTGAGAACAATATTGGGCCTCAAAGACAAGACAGAAGGAAATCCCCCATATTTGCTACATTGCATGCTGTCATCCTCCCAAGAGATGCTCAGACTGCTGGCCCCAGGCCTACAAAATCAACCAAACAATACAAGCATTTAGTTGCTTTATGTACCTTAGTTGCTATCAACTTAGCCTGTCCTCTGAACCAGCAGGTTGCTTACAGGGGTGGGGGTGTTGTTTCTCAACCCATATGCCACTAGGGTTCTTGGGAGGTGCTGATCTTTCTCTTCCTGGAGTCCGCACCGCTCACACCACTTACCAGGAAGGCTGGCTAGTTGTCTCTGAGTGCACTAACTTTGCTTCGGGATGGTGACCTGCTCAGAGTGGGAGACCACCAAGCTGTCAAGGGAAGGGTGAAGCAGTTCAGACCCCAGATGGAACAGGTCAAAAACTCCCAAATCACCAGTACCTTCTTCAGAACCTGGCAGAGGGCAACTCAAACTCCAAAGTTATTTTTTTCACGGGGTCATACCAAACAATTCCCTTTCTTCCACTCCACCATTTTTTATTGGTTTGTTTGTTTCGCTAAACCTCTTCCTGTTTGATTACTCTCAGGAAACCTCCACTTTTATTGCTAAACAGTCCCATTAATGTATTTCCCAAAAAAAGGACAAGGCTTTTCTCCCTTAATGAATTTCTGCCACCTCTCCAAGCCAACAAGCTCAAACCACAGCAATACATCTTTTCTTTCTACTTCAGATGCAAAGTTCTTAGCACAATGACTAGCACACAACAGACATCCAGAAAATATGGGAGGAAGACATGAGATCAGGAAACTGGAGAAACACGGCTGAAGGCCTGGAGCCAGGAGGAGTGCATCAAACTTAAGAACTGAAGGAAACGGGGTGTAAAGGGAAGGGACGCCATGTCAGTCTGCCATGGGCGGACCACGCTTGGCTACCCTGGGAACTCAAGCAGTAGTGAAAAGTGACCCTTGCTACCCTCCTGCATTTGGTTAGAGATGGAGAGGGGATCCCGGAACTGTGGGGTACGGCAGCTAGTGCTTCAAGGGTGTACTCTATTTGCATTACTTTGCATACAAAGTGTGTATAAGGAGCCAAGCCCCGTCTCTGTCTCTGCTCAACTCTTCCTCTTCACGGGCTGGAGTCTCAGACAGAGGTTGCTTGGGTGCCCCAGTCGCTGTGCTCCCCTCTGCCCCAGGACATGTACCTAAACAGTAGCTTTCCAGTCTTTCTCTGCATTTCTGCACAGTGCAGTAGAAGCAGAAGAGATATAAACCACTAAACAGGCCCGGTCCATAGAAAGCTCCCCTACATGATACTGTCACTGTTTCCCCTTCTGTATGGGGAGGACACCTGTGTCCCAGGGCAGGCTGAAGTCTCAGGATAAAGTTTCTTGAATAACTGCAGAGGTCCTGCACTCTGCCTATCACTAAGCCAGAGATAAACTTACCCCTTGCATTAAAAGGCTGGGGCCATGTGCTGCTGTGTTGGCCTCTCCTGTTGAGTGCAGAGATGGCTGTCCACCTCTTGCTGATCTTGATTTCTCTTCCTGGCATCTCCGTACTGTGTCTCTTCATGATGGCATCTGGTGGCACCAAGTCTTGCACGTCTAAGTTAGCCTGAGCTTCGAAGAAGCTCAGGATCTCTGACTACTTCTTCCCTTTTCTTTCTATACCATTAGAGTAGCCCATCAAGCATAAAACCAGAGGAGCTAGATTAAAAGAGAGTGGAAATCCACTCCAGAAATGTTTGTTAGGCCTCCTGGACTAGAAATTCCACTCAGGAATTTATCCTGAGGAGCTTAATCAGCAGAAGCAAGGAAAGCACTAATCGTACTAACAAAATGATTAGAATCTGCCTAAATACTCCATAATGGGGGAAATTTTAGTAAACTATGATCAATTCACTCCACTAAATATTAGGAAGTAATTAAACATGACAATTAGAAAGTCTATATTACAAGATGGGAAAATTTATTAATGTACTGTTAAGTGCTGAAAGCAAAATATAAAAATGTGTTTTCACAATAGTTAGCGCTACATAAAATTATGCATCCATGTGGTAAGGCAATTAGGCAACAAAAGATGTATGAAAACAACTTGATTTGTCAAGGTGCTTAAAATGTGGATGGGCTTTTTCTTTAATTTTGATATCTACTAATGCATTTGTAACGTTTTTATGCATAAAATTAAACATTTTCCTGAAATGGTATTATTTATGGGTTAACAGTACAATTATTAAATCAAAGTAATTTATGGGGGCTTTGTTTCCCCAAAGGTATTTACATTTTGAAAAGAGGAGTTTAAGGACTCAGATTTTTAAGTTGATAGAAGACAGGGATATATCTGTAGATAGGGCGATCTGCCCTTTCTATTTTCTAGAAATAAAGGACAATTTGAAAGCTGGGTATAAATATCTGTAATCTCAGATACTTGGAAGGCTGAGGCAGGAAGATGATTAAGTCTAAGGTCAGACCCATCCCCAAAACAAAAGAGGGCCGGGGATGTAGTTCAGCAGTAAAGCACTTGCTTAGCAAGCTCTTATAACACACACATGCGCACACACTACAGTTTTGAGTCTTAGGGGGCAGAAATAAGATTCAAGAATCATCAGTTTTCCCGAGTTAACTCAGCCAACATTCAGTAATGCAAAGTTCTGAGTTCTCAGGTTGACCACTAAGCCATTTCAATACCAGGTATTTTCTACTAATCAGGAAAAAACAAAAATACCTTTCTAGGTATTTTAGGAAGAAGAAGAAGAAGAAGAGACTTAGTTGCGGGAGTTTGATGCTTACTAAATTGAAAAGGGTCAAAGGAGCAAAAGTCAGGGAAAGTCCTGTCTGGTTTTCAGACTTAACTGTTACATTCCCTTGGCAGGAGGTCCCAGGGCCGGGAGAACACTAACCCTGATCAGAGCAGGCTGCAGCCCCAGTGAAGTGAGTCACAGAAGAAAGACCCAGGTCCAAAATGCTTCCCATCCACTTGGCAGCACCAAAGGAGCCAGGCGGTGGTGTCTACCTCTTCTCCACATTCCATATCTTGCACGATCACCTCGGTGGTTGGTAGACTCTAACACAGAACCCTGGTGAGGAGTTCTGGGACAGGTCGTCCTCAAATTCCAGTCTTCACAATACAGGGGAGAGAAGACAAGATGGGCAATGATGCTGCCTCACCACGGAAAACCTAGCACAGTCATCTTGGCAGAGGCAGAAGTCATCTCTAATCCATGTCAATGTAAGCTTTCTTGACACTTAGGACTTTAAAATAAAACTCATCTGCTTAGATACAGTTCTTGGACAGGAAACACGGCACATTCCTTCCATCCTCATCCCCTCACATTATTACAAGGGGGAACCCACGGTTAAGACTTCTGCAGGCTTTTGTTCCAATCTCATGCAACAAAGAGTGGCTGCAAAGGCAGTTGCTCTTCTCTGGACGTGTTCTAGCCAGCTGGTCCTGCTGGGCTGTCTTACGCTACCTTAGGACTTGATTGGTCTGACCATCGTCTCTCAGACAGACCAGCCACAGTGACCCCACTCCTGGCTTGACAAAGGACAACTGGCTGTGCCTTTGAACCTCCACTTTTAAAAGTCATAGATCGGGAGGGCCCATATCTGCCCGGTCAATGTGTAGCCCAGGTTGTGTGTGGAGATGAGGGTCATGGTTTCAGATTGTCAGTTTATTATCTTTGACCCCTTACTAGGAATACACAGATGATTTATTAATAAAAATAAAACAATACCATCATAACATTCCTGAGAGCTTTATTTGGACAAAGTGGTACTGTAAGTGTTCTGCATGTTTTATCTTATTCACTTGGGAAAACATCTTAAAGTAGGTACCATCCTTACACTTGTTTAATAAAACTATGGATTAAATCATTTTCCCAAGATCTTACAGCAAGTAGTAATGGTAGAGCCAGTTTAGAACTTCATTGATCTTCTCTGCCTAACAGGATTTTTGGTTCACTTCTTCACTTATATTTGCCTGATCAGGAGCTTTCCAAATCATACTGCAATAAAATACAATTAATGTTCACCAATGTTAGCCAATAATATACTCATGAAAAAATCGATAACAGGATATCAATGTAGGGTGCAGTAGTAAGATTTTGTGTGTGTGTCATGGGAGAGAGCGAGATGGTTCCTAAGTTCATTTTAGGCTATTCTAGACCAGGAATTCCAGTAAGTAGACAAGGCCCTAGACTCCAGCCAGCCAGTGGTAACTACAAGGAGAATGATAAACTTCATGCCCTTGACTCCATCTGGATGCAACAGAACCTGAGAAGGATTCCTAGAAATGAACTAGAAATGGAGAGAGGCTGAATCACAGAGTCTGCCCAGTGCAGCTCTTCGTGTCCCTAGTCTTGGGCTGCTCCCCAGGTACCACTGGAGGGTGAGTGTGGTGGGGTGCGTTCCTATCTTCCCCTCTTCACTCTGCCCGCATGCACACATGAATGTTCCTTCTCAGCCTTGAAGGAGGGGCTGGCCCAAAACTTGGGACAGGAGGCCTTGCATTGCACAGCTCCGGGAGGTGACACTCATATCCGAGATTGTAGGCCTGACCCTGAATGAATTCAGAGAGGCACTGAGGTGGCCATGCAAACCAGCAGTCACATACAAGCATCTGTTCTTCTCAGTTGTCTGGGACCGTTCCTCATGGATCAGTCCATACCCTTTCCTGCGACCACACCTACAGAGCACACAATGGCATTCCAAGGAGGAACCCTGCGCTAGCAAGGGGAACTCTGCAACAGCAACTGACTACTCCCGTGTTCTAGGAGAAACAGTGAAAGGCAACTTGGTCTTCTCCCCCTACTAGGAGGTGGAAGAACAGGTCACATTCCCACCCTCCAGCCCAGCCAAACTCTAGGAAGACTGCATTATGTGGGGTGGCCTGTGTCTGCACCTGCCAGGTCAGATGATAGGCACTTGCTCTTCCTTCCTTGAAAATGAGGCAGCCTTTCCGGGAGCTGAACCATGTCCAAACAACACATCCTTGGAAAAGCAATCAGTGGTGTTGATGATGGACTCAACTCCTGGTGGCTGCCTGGGCTGATGATGGGGGCTAAAGCCGAGTTAGATTCCATGCCTGTAAGGCCTGCACTGAGACCATGAGGAATAGTCACCTGCTAGTCCAGAGGCAGCGGAATATCTTCCCAAGGGAAGGTAAAGGTAAGGCTTGGAGTACCCGGTATGACAGACACAGGAAATCAGAAGACAATGAAGGAAGACGGGGTGACAGAAGAGTGGGCACAGGGACGCAGCAACATCAGGCACGATGTGAGTTCTGCTAGGAAAGGATGGAGCCGGTGCCACCAGGAGGTGTGAGTTCTGGGGTGCAGGGCCAGGCGTGGCAATGGGAGCGACCTGTCGGGAGGGACACCTGGCTCTTCAGCCTCATTCCTACTGCCCCGCCTGCGGACTGTGCTCCAGGCCCAGGGAGGACCGCACTCCCTCCCACTGCCCACGTTTTTGGACCAATGCTTTTATCTGCCCATCATTCTCATTTTAAGGCACAGCTCAGCTGATGGCAGATTTGAGAAACCTGGTCTAACCCCTCTCCTCCACCCCAGCTGGGCTAGGGCTTCTTGCTCCTGTGCCCACACTGCCAGCCACACCTGTTACCATTCTGCTGTGACAATTTTATTTTATTTATTTTTTGCGGCACCGGGGATTGAACTCACAACCTCGTACCTGCCAGGGCAGGTGCTTAAGCCACTGAGCCAAACTCCCAGCCCTGGTTTTTTGAGGCAGGGTCGTACTACGTAGCTCAGGCTAGCCTTGCACTTGCGTTGTAGCCCAAGAGGGCCTCGAACTCACAACACTCCTCCTACCTCAGCCTCCTGAGTGCTGGGATTAAAGGCGTGCTGTGACAATTTTAAATACTTTCCCCTTGCTAATCTGTCAGCTCCCTGGGGCAAGGGCCATGTTTTAGTCCTCTTTTCAGCCCTCCATGGGGTCTGACATATAAGCTGTGTTCAAAAACTCAAGTGAATGAATTCTTTAACAACAAACAAACAAACAAAAACGAACATTTCCTTGGATTCAGCCTGAAAGGCAATTGCAGTCCTTTGAATTGTGCAATCTTCACTGTGTCGTCTTTGAAAAACAGTTTCACTTTTCCTCCTACTACTGATGACTCATTCCTGGGGCAGATAACTTCAGAGGCTCAAAACTTCATCAAAGCCTTTGAAAAAATCTGTTTTTTGTTTTCTGTTTTTCTTAATTTCAATGTTCTTGTCTAAAGACAAAAACATGAGGAGTTTTGGGAATCTCTCCACTGAGCATTGAGTGACAGAACATTAAAGTCGCTTTGGAACTGCTTTGATCACTGCAAAGCATGCAAGAGGAATGGGTGAGTGGCTTACAGAGCACTAACCTTGGCTGCTGTAATGAAAGGGGCAGTCCTAGCTGGGCACTTGGCGGAGTGGTTAGTGCCCATTTTCTCCCTCTATATACATAGTGCCTTATTGTCTCCACTCAAATATGGACGCTGAGAGTCAGAAAACCTAGGTTAATTGCCGCTAAGCTAGGATTCTACACCTGTGTGATTCTAGAATGGTGCTTTGACAACAAGGCCCCTATTTCTTCTAGACTTGAGTGGAGAAGGGATATGCTGAAATTAGGCGCTGATTTTTGGCAAGACATCACCTGCGCAGGGTCCTCACAGAGGTCTGGGGCCCAAACATCCCTGGGATGTACACGGCTTCCGGTGAGTAAAGGTGAAGAGAAACATCTGCCCCGGACAAAACTCATCCAATAACCATATGGCTTCATCCAAGCGCGGCTCCCTACACCAGGGCTGCAGCCCTGGGTGTCTTATCGCCTGTCCACCCACACATACAAGCATAAAAGCTCTTTTCTACTAGAGCTAGATTCTAGCTCACTGCTTAATTACAACTTACTGCTCCTTGTCCCAGCAGCTCCATGGCAACAAGTAGCAGTGGCACAAGAATCAAAAGGGAAAGGAGTTGCTAAGCAACAGAGTAGTAGGAAGCACTTTAGGATTCTGGATGCCCAAGTTCCAGTTCTGGTGCTTACTACCTGAGGCATGGTGGCTAAGGCCCAATTCTTCTGAACCTTGTTTGTTGGTTTATTTGTTTTCATTTTTCTTAGCTATAAAACAGAGACAATGAGGGCAGTATTAGAGAGTTGTAGCACAGAATATACATAACGCAACTCACTGTGTACACAGGAGATTTCTGCCCAGGTCATTATTTTAGGAGATCAATATTACACACATGGGTTGAGTCAGCAATGGAAACATGGGAAAGACTTCCTAGCGCGTGACTTCATTAAGTGGCGTCCGTCAAAATTCAAACGTGGAGCTGAGAATGGGACTGCGTGCCCTGAATCCCAGCACTTGGAAGATTAATAAGCTGCAGGCCAGATTGGACTACATAGCAAGGCCCTGTCTCAAAAAAAACCAAAACAAACAAACAAACAAACAAAAAACCCAAAAAATGTTGATACGGTGTGGCTCAGCAACTTCATTTCATTGCTAGGAACCTATGCAACAGAAACACCTATGACATGTTCACAAAATATACATACAAGGTGGAAACCACCCAAAGGGTTCACCCAACCAAAACTGTGGGAGACCAACACAAAAGAACACACTGCAGAAGTCAAAAAGCATGAAGTAGCTCGTTATTCCTCCCCCTGGAGAGGGCTCTGAAGTAGGATGTTTGGTGAGAAGAAAGCAACACATACACGCACACACACACACACACACACACACACACACTCATAAACCCGTGCATAGAAACATACCTCCCAGAGCCTAACAGGGCCCATGACAGAACACTAACAGTTGTCCCCAAGTTGTTCTTTACTGCTCCCAGAAGAGGCTGCAGATGTTTGGGCCTCTCTACTTTTTGGCATATGCCATTCCACCTGCCGAAAATGCCAGTCCTGGGCTGGGAGTTTGGCTCAGTGGCTTAAGCA
>RJWM01023472.1:0-32120 GCA_004363535.1 Dasyprocta punctata
CTCCGCTGGGGCGGGCAGCTCCTCACCGCCCCGTGTCAGACCTCCACCCGGCCATCCTCCTCTCACACGTGCCCGTCCTTCAGGCCAGGTTCCACCAAGGAGCCCGGGAGACCTCCGGGCATAAAGGAAATCTCACTACCGTACTGCTCCAAGTCGCCAATCCCATCCTGCGGCAGGAAGGGTGAAATTCCAAGCCCTCCTCACGGACCCTCAGCGCTCACGTGGTCCGAGCGCTTCCGGCTCCTTCTCACTCCAGCTCCCCCCACTTCCGCCCTGTCCTGCGCATGCCCACAGAACACCTCACCCGTCTGCTCTTGCTCAGCCTCATGCCGGGAAACGTCTCCCTCTAGTTCACGAGTATCTCCTTTTCAACACTAAGTTCTCTAGCAAAATGCCATCGCTTAATTCTTTCTCCTGACCACTTCCGCTAAAGGAATTACCCCTTCCCTCCTTAACACACCATCCTATTGCTTTCGGTGGCTTTCACATCTGCAAATATTTCCCATCATTAATTGCATTCTTTTTGTCCATCTTTCACCAGAATGAAAGTGCCGCGGAACCTAGCACACACCTATCTTGCTCACATTTCCAGCATCTGGCCCAGGATTTGACTCACTCTAGGTTCCATGAATAAAGAAATTAATGTATTTTTAAAAATTCCATCCATTTCAATATCTAACATCCATTTCAATATCCAACATAAAGCAGGAATGCTTTTTTCAGCGTATAAAGGCTAAACAGTTTCTCTCCTGCTAGGTTAGTTTCTGGATGATATCTTTCAATCCAAAGCAAGCGATCAGAGAACCTGCGGCTCTTCCGGACAAGTCTAAGGGACGAAATCCGGCCCCTTCTTCCTCAGCACAGCCGCGGGAGCTCCTAGAATACCGGTTGGGGGCGCTGAGCCGTCTGCCAGCTGAGTCGCGGTTGCTCGATTATTTCAGCGGCGTGAAGATGCAGGCCTGAGGGGCGGTGGGCTCAGTGGGCCTTGGCGGATCGGCAAGTCCTGCCCTCCAGGGTCAGGGAGGCGGCGCGTTCCAGCCCCCGACTCCGTTAGACAGAGTGTAGCCCACCTTCCCAGGGGAGAAAGCACGTTGTCGTGGGTTGGGGCGGCGAGCGCTGCTCTCTGCGGGCGCCGCCTTGCCACGTGCCCGCTACCACAGCCCCTTGTTGGAGATCCTGGGAGGCCACCTTGAGCTTGAGGAGTGCAGACAGAGGAGCACGCTTGCTGGGCAGCAGCTGCCTCGGGGCTCTGCTGGGGACAGAGGCTCTGTGTACTTGTTTTAAGATGCTGCAGTAAACACATGCGGCTGTGATGTCACACAGAGAGGCTTCTAACACAAGGGCCCTCAGTGAGTCCAGAGTTCAGGTGATGCTACCTGGGTTCACACTCAGCTCCCTGAAGCAAGTCCTCCAAAGGCTGCGGCTCATGGCGGAGATAAAACCACAGATCCTGAGCAGACCTCGTCTGCGCTGGGCATAGGCCAGTGCCTGGTTTCTAGCCTGCCTGCTACCATTCCTGTCCTTGGCTCTGCCTGACCGCACAGAACTTCTTAAATCCCTCACAATTCCAGATCTTCTTGTGGCCCAGGGCCTTTGCACCTGCTGCTCCGTCCACCCTACATGTTCTTTGTTCCTGCCTTAGTTTACCTAATGAATGCACATTCATCCTTTGCACATTGAACTCAAGTATCAAGCAAGAGAAACTATCCAGTAGTCCCCCACCCACTACTCTAAACCAGGTTCTCCCTCCCAGAGCTCTGTTTCTGTCCCTCAAGAGCTTAATCCCCCTTTGTAACCAGGAACCCGTCTGCATCATCTTTAGAGTGACTTTGTGTGACGCGAGCCGCAGGGGCAGCAGAATCTGTCCGCAATCACGGTCACACCCCATTGCCTGGCACTCTGCTTCCTCAGGAAAGATGTTAAGTATGAACAGCTGGCCACCTGCAAACAAGGTGAGTCATTCCTGGAAAGCACACATTCAGGAAAAAACAGGGCTGACAGAAGACAAGGTTCCTCCTCCCACTGTGCCAGCCGCCTGTGGGGGTCTCAGGTGTCACAAAATGTTTCCAGCTCTCTACTGGTGCAAACACCAAAGGCTCTGATTTCCTCTAATCTTGCGTTGGGTGGTATCACGTGACTAGTTCTGGCCAATGAACCCAGAGCAAGAGTCCTGCGTGCCCCTCTGGGCGGGGCCTCTGTGGCTGGTGGGGCAGCCTGGGTCTTCCCTCTGCTTGGGCACGGTGAGGGCGTAATTTGAAAGGGAGCTGCAGGAGCAGCCTGAGTTGCTTAGTAACCACTGAGATCAAAGCCTCCTTGGCAGCTGTGGTGGACGCGAGCACAAGAGAGGAGTTTCTCTGACTGATGTAAGGCTGGATATTACCTCCCTACTCAAAAACTAAGACCAGCAATAACAGCAATGACAACAGCAACAAAAATGTGTTGACAGGTAACTACATGTTAGGTGTATTTAGAATGGCTCAGGGGGGAAATACTTTTAATTTCTGTTTATAGATGGGGAAATTAAGCTCATGAAGATCAAGCAAATAGTGCAGCCATTGGAGTCTGTCCGAGAAGGAGCCTGCACCTGCCCCGCTCCAAAGCCTGCACGTCGTCCCGTCGTCCCTTCTCTCCGTGCTATCTATGACGTATACGTGCAGAACTGTTCAGAAGAAGACAGAAGAGGAACAGAGGGGCAAGGACGGAAAGAACAAGTGAAGGAGCAAAAGAGAAAAAAGAAGGGAAAGAAAGAAAGCAGGAAGGAAGGAAAGAAGGAAGGAAGGAAGGAAAGAAGGAAAGGAAAAATGACATGCAGATTTCTGTGTGGGGAAAGGTCATACATTTGACGATATTGTTCTCCCTGGGGTATTCCAGCCAGATTTAATCCAGAGCAGACTTTATGGATGGGTTTAGTTTTTGGGAGGGGAATTTACCCTGTGCGAACAACAGTGGGGAATGTGGGAATTCAGGACAGCACGCTCAGTCTTTCAGTGGGTGGATACATAGATCCCAAGGCCACCCCACCGCCCCATCCTCAAACACTTGACCAGCACTCTTCTGGGTCTGCTGGAATCTAGAAACAGGGTTAATTTCCCGGTGGTTCTGCTGGCTTACAACACTGTCAGTGACTCTCAGAGATAACTTTCTCACTGAGATTCAACCTAAAAGCCAAATACTACTTAAAAAAAAAACTTAATAATAATTTAAATAATCATTTTACATGGCAATAATTATAGTTACCACTTATGGAATGGCAGGCCCCATTCAAGAGCTGCATGCCCATTATTTTGTTTAATTTATTTAGTGTTTAACACTACCTTTCAAGGTGGGCACCATTTTTAATCCCCAATTTTCAAATGAGGAAACCAAGGTGGCGGAGAGATTATGTAATCACTCGAGGTAACACAGATACTGCGTAACAGGCCTGGGTGGTGGGTCCCGGTGTGGTTTCAAAGCATAATGCTAACAAGCGCATGGTGACGGACTGTTCCCAACAAGCATTAGCTGTGAGGTGGTAGGTACCCTGCTAAGAGTGTGGGCATCGCCTCAGTTAGTGCTGCTGGCACTGTCACTAACTGTAAGCAAGGAAACCAAGGCTTCCAGACCGGAAGCAAAGTTCACCAACTGGTAGATGGCAGTGCCTGGATGTACGCCCAGACAGTGGAGCTCTCCACTGCCCACTCTGCTTGTGCTGGGCAAAGATTCCGCCTGCAGCTGAGGACAGGCTTTGCTCCCCTGCCTGTCCGCAGGGAGTGGTGTCTCCAGGTGGTGAGGCGAGGCCTCCAGGGCAGGCGTGTCCTAGTTCTGCAGCTTTGGCCGCATCGCAAGCCCTGAACGTAGGGACTAGAAGGCAGCCAGTGCCTTCGGGGGAGACTGCAGCAGCTCCAGCAGCAGACTGAGGCCTCGGCTCTGAGCACAAAGGTGTGGGCCCCAGTGAACACCGGGAAACACTCGGGCAGAGGAGCGGGTGGCTAATTTCCTGTGTCACTCCGCGGGGCTGCAGCCAGCAGCACTGAATTGCCGTAGTGCTTCTTTTGTAGGCTTCGTCAGCTTTGAGTAAGTTAAATGCTGCATGCACCGTGGAGAGGGAACCCTAAGGCTATCAGCGTCCTTTCTGGTGAGGACAGTGAGGCGCACAGCTCCAACCCAACAAGAGTACTGAGGGTGTCCGTCCCCACAGCAGCCTGAGCATGCCCGGGCCCCCGGAGCTGCCGCACAGGGTTCCCAGCCTCCGTGCACGCAGATGTTTGGGGCCGGATGGTGATTCGTGGTGAGGGGCTCCCCCGGGTCCTGTGTGATATTCCGTAGCATCCAGACATTTGTCCCCACCAGCTGCCAGAGCTACACTCCCACCCTTGACAGAACCAAAAAGTGGCAAATGTTTGGGGGACGAGGGTGGTGGGGCCAAAGTCGTCCCCGGCTGAGAACCGCTGGCCCGGCAGGTAACTTTACTCATTCATTGAGGACTCAGCGTAATGTAAGCTGGAGCACCTGAGGGTGCGAGCCAGCGGTGGCTGGGGCAGTAGGGAAGCTGGGGCTGGAGAAAAGCGACGGGTACTACTCACGGGGTTCTGAGCGCGAGTTCCCCTGGAAAGCCGTATAAAGGAAAAGCGCGGCCCCTTCAGCTGGACAAAAACATTCCGTGAGGAGGCAGCTCTTACTGACGGCCCGTGAGTGGGAGAAGTGTCACAGGTCTGCGGAGCCTGCCAGGAGAGTCCGCCGAGGCCAAGTGTGATGGGCTCTAACTCAGCTCACACTCGGCGAGGTTTCCGGGTGAAGGGATCCCGACGGACGAGCAGAGGAAAATAGACAGCGCAGACAGCCTCCTTCTGGTCCAAGAGGAAGCGCAGGGTTCACCATGGCCCTCAAATGACCCAGGAGCAAGGCCGTGCGATGTGTTTGATCTGTCAAGTGCCCGGCAGTGGGGCCGCAGGACTGGGATGACATCCTTGGGTGCTTATCAAGGCAGACCGAGGGAAATACCCGCTGGGACCAAGACAAGGGCGGAAGTGTAGCCCTCTAAAAATAAACCTGACTTTAATTTCAAACTGGGTCCGTTTGGCTTGGGAATTTCTGGAGAGCATGGCCGAGGCCATCGGGAGATGAAGCGGAGCCCTCGCTAGTGGGCTTTCACGTGCTGCTTAGGACCGAGAAGCCCGCCGCGCTCTCCCGTGCAGCTCCGCACTCTGTCCCCGCCCTGGCTGCCTCTTCTGTCTCTGGGGGCCGCGGCTGTGCGGCAGTGACAGCCTTTGTCTCAGGAGGTATAGAAGTCACTGAAAGGTTTGGGAGCCTTTGCCTGGGGACCATGTGCCCTGGGGACCAGGCGGAGGAGCACAGGTCGAGCCGCGCGTCCTGTGCGGACCACAGAGTCCACGATGCTTCTGTCACTGTGGCTTTCTGCTGCTGTGAGATGGAAGCCAACTGCTTCCTGCCGCACTTAGCCTTGACAAGGACGCGTCCAGCGAGCGCGCTCAGGGGCTCCCTCAATCCAGGGGCCTCGGGTCAGTGCCCCCCAGGCCCTGCTATCCGTGCAGCCACCAGGACTCTCGGGCGAACATGCCTTCTTTTCCCCTGCTCCTTCTTGCCTTTGGAAGCCTACTGGCTTCTCTCAGGGGTTCTCAAACCCAGCTTTCCCTTACCAGGGAACTATCATGATGGTATTTAAGGTAGTTTCCAGATATAGGAATTTTGTAGGTTAAAAAAAGAATAATCAAAAATGACTCAATTGAGACACAGACATACATTTGATTTTATCTGGTAGGGCCATAAAAATTCCTACTATACAGTATTACTACCATTTATACAGGTATTTTGACTACAAATATTATGCCCTCAACCGAAAGCATTTAACACCAAAACAGTAGAAAAACAACAGTCTCCCAATAATAGGCATTCTCAGAAGAATACAAGTAGAACCACTGGAACTCTCGCATAAGTGGTGACACGCGGAACACACACTCAGACCCGTGTACGACCCTACATCCTCTCCTGTCCTCATTTTGCCACGGAGCAGTGAAGACTAGGCTAAGATCTGGGTTATGGCTTCTATCTAGCTGTCCAAGAGCTTCATGAACTCATAGGTAGAAGATTTGGAAGGTTGTATTAGGGGGCCTTAGAGCTGACTTGCTGATAAGAAGGGGGCCTGCTGGAAGAGGTGGGTCACGGGGAGTGTGACCCCGAAGAATTGATCTGCCTTCCTGCCTGCTTGCTCACCTCCTGCTCCCTGGCCGACACGATGGGAGCAACTTTCCCGGGCCCAGGCCCTCCCCCTGTGCTGTCAACCACACAAAGACAGAAACTCCCTACCTGTGAGCCCAGATAAACCTCTCCTCCTCCTTTAAATTGCAAACATTGGGTGTTTTGCCTCAGTGATGAGGAAAGTGACTAAGATGATTTGTCACCAGCCCACAGGCCCACTCGTGGGGACCAGCACCCCGACTCTTCTTGACTTTCATTTCTCCCTTTCCCGCATGAAAACATCCTAAGCCGTCTTGAAAGGGCAAGGTTTTGTTTTGTTTTGATTTTGGCAAAAAGGAACGAATCCAAGGCCTTTGTACTGAGCTATATCCCCAATCCATTTTTAATTTTTTTCTTTTGAGACAGAGTCTCACTAAGTCACTAAATTGCCCCGGCTGTGCTTAAATGTGTAATTTTCCTGCCTCAACCTCTCCGAATGCTGGGATGACAGGTGCGTGCCACCACGGCCGACTTCAAAGTCGAAGTCTGACCACAGGTCTGGACTGCCGAACACCCCCAATAGCTCCTCCACGTCCCAACGATGAAGTGAAACATACTTGAGAAACAGAAAGAGTGACTTGCTGAGGTCACACTGCGAGTTCCTGACCGTGGCCGAGTTGAACCCGGGGCCTCAGCTCAGACAGTGCAGTTGTCGGTAGGGTGCTCGCCTCCCAGGTACAGCGCCAGCCCAGCTGCGGTGGGGAGGCTTCCGCCCGCCCTCCTCTCCCCGTCTCCTGTCTCCACAGACCTCAGCTTTAGGATTATCAATTTTCCCTCAAGCGCAACCTGGACGTCTCTCTCTCGCCTCCTTTATTGAAAATCTAAACTCTAAAGGAGTCTTTTGCACGCGGTCATGGAACCGCCCCTCACCTGTGCTGTCCGTGTCGGTGTCTAACAGCCCCGCGTGGCCAGCGGACTCTTGAAATGTGCCTAGTGTGACCGAGAGACAGAACGCTTAGCTTGGTACATTTTAATCAGTTTAAAGTTAAACAGTGGCAAGCATGTAATGACAATGTAGATCTAGACCAGTCCTCTGTGAGTTCCGTCTTTAACATTAACCTGGAGCCAGATGAAACTTCCCATTCCTGCTTTCAAAGTCAAAACACAGCAGAGCGGGCAAGGCCCAGAGGGCTGGGTGCTAACTCTGGCACCAATTAGCTTTGTTATCTCAAGCAAGTTACTTAACTCTCTGCCTCAGTTCCCTCCACTGTTAAAGCAAGGATGATAGTACCTCTGCAGTGGGGTGAGGGACGATTAAATGAGTTAATTCACGCAAAGTAGCCTGGCACGCTGGAAGTGCTGCTATGCCTGCCGTTAATTATTATAATTATTATTGTTATTTGATGCACACGATGTGTGAAGCTCACGGCTATGCTTGGATGACTGGTAAGAAAGAAACTTCAGCCCCTCTCCTGAATCGGGCTACAGGTCGGCTCCTCACTGGTTCCACGTGAGTCGGGAGAGATCACATGTTTTCCAACGGCAGCACCAGAGCAGGTGTTTACTGAGCCATCTGACAGGCTCTCACTGATGCCACTGCTGTACTGGAGGGGTCATCACACTCCCATCAAGGACAGGGAAACTGAGGCACAGAGCCACACTGCCTGCCGTGGGACCCTGAGGGAGCGGCTGACACGGCTGGAAGGTGCTGCCCTGACACGGGGTGCAGGGAAGGAGCAGGCGGGAGAGGCGTGGGGGGCGGGCATCTGCCCAGCTCCACCCTGGGGTCACTGAAGGCCGAAGCGGCAGAGGCTGCTGGGCAATCATCACCGCGGCAACCGCTGTGACGCCCACCTGTCAGAGACCTCGCCCTGGGTCCCATGGCTGGGAGAATCATTGCACCAACTCCTTCACTGCGCCTCACCCCAGAAGTAATGCATTTGTGCTTGACTTTCTTGTATTGAAATTTAGGGGCCGGGGATTTAGCTCAGTGAGTGCCTGCCTGGCAAGTGCAAGGTCCTGAGTTTGATTTCTGGTACAAAAAAAAAAAAAAAAAAAGAAAGAAAAAAGAAAAAGAAACTTGTGAAATTCAGAATAAAACCCTGGCTTCAGATAAAATAAAAGTCATACTCCTCAGAATAAACACAAACAACTGCAAGGTTCTCAGTGCACCTGGACTTCACTATAGCTATCAGGGGGACCGCAAACCTGCCTCTGCCATCAGGAAGCAAGAGCTCAGCTCAGCGCTGACCAGCGGAGACCCGGATCCTCACATGACATGAGCTGTACTCTGCCAGGAAGGCTAACTTGCTGTGTCATTAATTCTAGGCATATAGGCTGTCTCAGTCCTAGTTACGCAAGGGGTTTGTGATGTCTTTAAGTGACCCAGAAAGTGCACTGATCAATGGCTAATGATAAAAATGCAGGATTCTAGCAGAAAAAATAATATTTAGTCCAAAGTAATGAACTCTTCTGCTTATTTCCTATCTTTCCTGTAAACTAACAAACCCTCAAACAAAGGTGCTCTTTGTTTCTTAATGTTAGAGTGAGATTAGGAAGAAAGCTTCTTAAAAAGAGTTGAGTTCCTGGCTGCTTTGTTTAGGGGTCTGTCTGGCAACGGTAGGCATCAGGCAGACGTTCTGCGGACTTATCTGGGTTTTTACAGGCAGGTCTTTAGCACAGTCAAAACCTATTTTCTGGGTGAAAATGTGAAGCACCCACACTCTCTAGCCATGCTGGAAGCTGTGTTCATTGGTAAAACACACTTTGGAAAACTGTTTGACAATATGTACTAAAGCTGGACATACCTATCTCATAACCAGAACACTACTCCTAGATAACCACCCACAGGAAGTAAGAAATGTTTGCTAACATGCATCCACTAGCCTGCAGAAGACCCTTCAGAATGGCTTTATAGACAAGTGCTCTGAATCAAAAACAATGCAATGATCATCAGAAGCAGAATGCATTCATAAGTTTTGGTATATTCACATACTGGAACACTATATAGCAAAGAAGAAGGGACCTTTGTTCCCTGCAATAATATAAATAAATTTCAGAGCCACAAAACTGAACAAAAGAAAGTCAGCAGAAGGGGGAACACAGATTGCTTTATAATTTCACTTATGCAAGTCGCCTCATTGGTACAGCAGGTAGCATGTCGTTCTGATACCTTCATTTATAGGAAATCCAAAATAGGCAAGGCTAATCTGTCTCAGTGGTTAGCAGTCTGGGGAACATGTTGGTTTTAAAGGCCTAACTTTTCTGGGTTCCACGTGTCTCCATAGCAATAGACACAGGCTCTAAAATGAGTGTGTGTCCTCCACCACCGAAGAGACACTGCCGGTCTCGAGAGCTGCCCGGGGAAAGCGGCTCAGGCCCTGTGAAGGAGACATCTGCACAGATGTGGTGCTCCCTGCACACTCCCCATCTGAGAGAGGTTCTGCTAACAGTGCCCCACCCCGAGAAGGCTCAGTGCCGAGCGACAACGCAGGGAGGCCTCCGCGACCCCCATCTTGAGGGACGAGACTGGCATTCGTCTGTTTCTATTCGGGGACCTATGACTCATCTGGTGGGAACCGGATACAGAAAATGGAAATACTGATGAAGATTTTTCCTCCCCAATACTTCTTCTAGTACGACTGGAGGGAAACTAAAACGAACACATTCTGACTGGTGGTTTTGTTCTTTTTCTGGGAATTCAGGAGCAAAAGCAGGCTGGAAAGAATGGCACAAACTCAATTTCAGTTCGGCTTGTTCCTGTGCAGCTCTTACCCATTTAGAAATGGGTCTGATTCTGACCAAAGAACACGATGTTCTTCGATTATGCATACACTTTTGCCAGACAAATAGAGCATATTTTACAGGTGAAGAAATTATGAAGGTGAAACCACTGTCAAGGTCCCACACTGATGCTTGCACTAAACAGAAACATGAAGTGGTCTGTTTTCAAGATAACGTTTTTAACTCTGGGTGGAAAACTCCTAGTAGACAAAATTGTCTGCTCATCTGCAGACATTACTGAGGTCGGGCATGAGGAAGGGATAGGTAGTCGACAAAGTATGGTTTCACCATGCTAACCCGATTGGAAAAATGCTGGCAGTTACAAAGTTACCCGCCTGTAGTTTAATCATTAGCCTTTAAACTCACAACATGTTTGCACAGGGAATGAGCCGAGGATCTAGGAGGCAGCTGGGAAGATCGTTCTCCCTGCAGGACTCAGCCAGTGAGAGAAAGGGCGAGGAGACCTTCATGCCAGGGGTGAAAGTGCTCGCTGTATCGGCCCTGAATGTGGCGCCAGTCAGCCTCACAAGACTGAATGGAAGCCACACCTTCCTTGCTCTTTATGCCCTCGAGCCCGTGCCTTGGCTCTGGACAGAGGCACGTTTCTCACACCTTAAACGACAGAACTGAAACCCAGGTCCAGAAGGTTTGGGCTGCAAATTTCATGTTCTTTTTACCCCACTAGCTGTTTCCATTTGGCAAGGGTTAGCTACTTCTCATACTCCTGTTAGGAGGGAGATGCTGAACGCTCTTTATTACCTTTAACAATCTGTTTACAGCTTAATTAGGGATGTCTCTCTCCAATCTAACACTCATCTCACTTTCTTCCAAAATAACTTCATTTAAATTCTTTGGAAAATGCTAAGCCCCCTCTCAGAAGTTTTCTCACGTCCTGTTACATCCTTGCTCTTTTACCTTTCTCCATTGAGATCAGTATTACCAAGGTCTTCAGCAGCACCCTTAAATACGGCACTGAACTTGGAGTTAGAGCTGGGGGGAGACTTTGGAGCCATTGCTATTTTATATCCAAATGCGTTATCTCACTCTATAGGATGCTTCAGAAAGGCTGTTTATATTTAGACAGGGTAAATTTCATAACTCTTTCTTGCATCAAGCAAAGAACAAAGTGAAAAAGCCTTGCAGTCTCCTTTCTTTTTGAAATGTATACTATGAGGTTGATTTGGGTGGGTATAAAACTAGAAAGAGATGTGTGTGTGCGCGCGCGTGTGTGTGCGCACCTGTGTGCATCTCCGTGTGCGTCCAAAACTTTAAGGAACTTCATGCATTCCCTGGTGTGGACAAATGTTTACAATTTGGGGCCATGTCTAGAATCCCTCCAAAAGCTCATGTTGTGACCCTGGCTATAAAACTCTTTCAGATTCAGTGCTCTTATTGCTAATATTGTGATATCGTAAGCAAACGGTTAAAATAGATCTTTGGAAATTAGGAGTTTATTTCTTTGTTTTGAGAGATCCGCTGTTTCTTCCTCCTGCTGACAGCCTAAATTACCCCCCTCCCCAGCCCCCGGTCCTGAGGGCCAATAAAGACTCGGCATGCCTGAGCCCACTGGGCCCAAACTGGCTAATCTACCTATGCGTACCTCCTGGCGTTGGGCCCACCCTTCCTATAAGTTGCAGTACTTCTCTGCCCTTTGGAAGTGGCAGGTCAGTTCTTCTCTCAGTTTGGCCAAGTAGCAAATAAACTCATTTTTCCATGTTCATGTGTTCTTCTTGTACTCTTTTCTTTTAGTTGGCACACATTAGTAATATAGAATAATGAGAATATTTGGTACACTGATATTTGCATGTTTTGTTAAGCCTCTCCCCATCTCCTTTCCCATTTCTGAAAGTCTGCCTTCTAGTACTCTCAATGGCTGGTGTGCAAACAGACCCCGACAGAGCTCCATGCACAAGAAAATACACACTTTCAACAAGGCCTTTTAACGTTTAGCACAAATGTGGTCATTCCATTACTGCTTGCTTTTGCAAGGGGTGCCAGGCCAGTGGGTTGTAACAATCAGGGTTTTCGATAACTCGCTGGCCTTGGCACCTGGCACATAGAAACACTCTACATTTGTACCCAGGCCTGTTTCAAGTGGGGTGGTCACAGTATCTTGAAGTATATGGGCTGCTGAATCCACCACACGATTTTGACGTAGGTGGCTGTGTTCTTAGTACCAGAACTGAGGTGGAGCTCAGCGCTGACCGAAGGTCTGAAAAAACTGTTTGTTTCTCTGAGCATCACCTCATGGTGCAGTGACCGAAGGCAGCTTCCAACAGCTGCGGGAATGGTGGGCCTCACTAATAAGAAATGTCAGGGCACGGAAGAATGACGGACGAGCGCAAGCACATAGCAATCATGCTTCCAAGAACAACCACAAACACAGGTACAGGGCAGATTAGAGGGAGACAATGTGTCCATTTACCCCCTAACGAGGGGAAGCAGTTTGCACCTGTGATTCATCAAGTGAAGCTTCAAAGCTCAGTCCCGAACATCAGAGAGACTTCAGATTAAATCTCAGGCCTGCGACTTATGAGTCGTGTGATTCCAGACAAGTTACTTGAGTAGTTCGTGACACAATCGACAAAGTGAAAAGGATGAAAGCATTTACCTGATCACGCTGTTTTGCAACAAACACGTTAAATGACACACAATAAACATAATCTGAATTGAGGCCATCATAACCTCAATTTTACTGCTGCTGTTGTTTCCTGGAAATGCGGGGTAGCCTTGTGCATTCTGACTTCAACGTCTTCTCATTCTGTATCAGTAGGGAAGGCAGACCCTCCTCGCCTTGGGGGTGGTCAGGAGCCTTCCACTTGCCGCAAGCTCCTGACCTGCCTGAGGTTGCATAATTCTGGTCTTGGTCGATGCCCCAGGAGCGTGACTGATGAGAAACTTGTGAGATGAAGAACTTGATTCGCTGGGTGAGGCCACCAGGGCATTCTGTTGCCTCTAGCAGGGCAACTGATGAGGAAGGAAAAATGCTGGCTACTCCACAAGGCTGGGTCTGCGAGAACCATGACAGAGTCCTTCTGTCACTCCACAACAGTCGTGTCGCAAGCTACACATGCACTCTTGCTCTTTTTGACCACGTATAGTCTGAGGATGTTGGTTACTAAAACATCCCTCCCCTGATCCAGGGATGATGACTGAAACCTCGACTTCCAGGGTCATTTGGCAATATATAGGCACAATCTGGTTGCTACTAATGAGGTATGCTACTGGAATCTAGTGAATAAAGGTCAGAGGTGCTGCAAAACACCCTACCGTACACCCGACAGCCCTTGTAGCAGAGAACCATGCAGCCGAAAATGTTAATAGCAGGCCAGTCCAAAAGGAGCTTCCCTCAGCAACCTGGACACCTTAGCTTAAACCCCTCTCCACATCCCGTTGCCCGCGATCAGCGACTACATCCAGAATGCCTGGGCACTCATTTCTCACTACGTGTGGTTCGTGGGATGCTGGCAGCTATGCTGGAGCCAAGGGACATTCTGCAAAGCACTCCTCCTGAGGAGCCCCTGGACACGGAGGAAGACCGCAAGTCTAGAGACCGTGGGAAACGCAAGCCACCTTCCTCCCGGAGAAGACCTGCTGTTCTCTCCTGAAAACTGCTGCTTCGCCATTGGGTTGAACAGGTTCCTGATATCTTCCTGCAAGACCTCAGGACAGGCATGTTCTGAGTCACTGAACATCGCTACCTCAAGGCTTGGGAGGGGAGGGGCCTTGGCGCAGGTATGAGGCAGCCATCTGGATCCAAGCTTCCAACAGTCCTGTATCTGCCAGTGTGACCTGGGCTGGAACCTAAAAGATCTCTTTCAATGACATTGACCTGTATATCTCACAGACGACTGAAACGACTTGTCCACAGTCGTAGGAGGACAGTGTGATGGGCCCAGAACCAGACCCGCCCACTCCTGCATCTTCAGTTTTCTTAAATATATGCTGGAGAGATCTAAGTCTTGGTGAGTGGGTGTATGGTGAAATTAGCTTCAGCTTCCGATTCTGTTGGCCCTGAGGGTATTTTTTTAACTTATCCATATTTCAGCCTCTACTTTTATAAAATTAATTTTATCATTATTGCCAGGTGTGGTGGCACATGCCTTTAATCCCAGCACTTGGGAGGCTGAGGCAGGAAGATTGTTGTGAGTTTGAGACTGGTCTGGGCTACAAAGTGAGTTCAAGGCCAGCCTGAACTGCATGGTGAGACCCTGTCTCAAAAAATAGGGCCAGGGATTTAGCTCAGTAGCATAAGCGCCTGCCTGGCAGGCGCAAGGTTGTGACTTTGATCCCCGGTACCAAAAATAAAAAATAAAAATAATATTAATAATAACTTTATCATTATACTTTGGATATACATAATGAGCACATCGATCATAGGAAATTTGTACCTACATAATACATCTTGATTCTTCTTTATTCCCGAGTCCTCTTCTTTCCCTTCAAACCCTTTTCCCCTCCTTATTTACAAAAGCTGTTTCCATATTTTTTCCTTCTAGTCTCTTTTCTTCTTCTCCCTTTCCCCATGTTTCTCTTCCTAGTTGATACTTTCTTCCTATTTTCCAATAGCTATTATACATTTTGGTCCTTACTTACCCTTTCAGTTTCTCACAACAGAGAAACAATGTGATAACTACACATATGTGTCCAAATTATTTCACTAAGAACATGCCCTCAAACAGCATCTATTTACCTAGAAATGTCTCAAGTTTATCTTTCTATATGACAGACTAGTACTCCATTGATTACAAAAATCACACCTTCATAATCCATTTATCTGTTGATGAGCATTTGGGTTGTTTCCAACATTTAGCTATTACAAACTGTGCTGCTATAAACATGGCTGCATATATTGCTGCAGTATGATGCTTTTAATTCTTTTTTTTTTTTCTGATGCTTTTAATTCTTTCAGGAAGATACTGAGAAGGGGAATAACTAGGTCAAATGGAATCTCTAATTTTAGTTCTTCAAGGACTTTTCAAGCTGATTTCCACAATGGTTGCATCAGTTTACACTCCCACCAATAGTGGAGAAGGGTTCTTGCTTCCCCACAGCCCCGACAGCATTGATTATTGGTTTATTTCTTGATAATAGCAATCGTTTCTGGGGTGAGATGGAATCTTGGTGTTGTTTTAGTTTGTATTTCTTAAATGACCAGTGAGGTTGCACACTTTTTCACATATTTGCCATTTCTATTTGTTAATCTGAGAAGTGTTAATATATTTCAGATGCCCATTTTTGGACTGGGTCTTTAAATTTTGGGGGTCTGATCTTTTTTGACTTCATTATATATTCTAGATACTAGTCCCCTGCCTGAGAATTAGCTAGCAAACTTTTTTTCCCCATTCCATGGATTGTTTATTCACTCTGTTAGTGGTTTCTTTTGCTATGCAAAAGCTTTTTAATATGATGAAATCCCAGTTGTTGATTCTTTGTAATATTTCCTGTGCAACTGGGGTTTTCCTCTTAAAGTCTTTGCCTACAACTATGGTTTTAAGAGTTCTACTTATTCTATCTTTCAGAAGATTTAGTGTTTCCATTTTAAAATTTAGATCTTTGATCCATCTCGACATTAGTTTAGTGCATGGAGACAGACATGGGTCTAGGTTTAAACTTCAGCTTGTACAAAGTCAGTTTTTCTGACACCATTTACTAAAGAGGTTATGTTTCTTCCAGTGAAGTGTTTGACCTCTTTGTGAAAGATAGGGTGGTTAAGTGTGCTTGGAATTGTTTTTGCATCCTCTAATCTGTTCCTTTGACCCTCAGGTCAGTTTTTTTGGCAGCACCATGATACAGCTTTGTAGTGTAATTTCAAGTCAGGGATTGTGATGCCCCTGCCTTGATTTGTTGCCCAGAATTGCCTTTGCTATTCTAGGTCTCTTCTGGTTCCAAATGAATGTTAGCATTGTTTTCTCTAATTCTGTGAGGTATGCTAGAGGTATTCTGATCTGGGATGCACTAAATCTGTAAAAATGTATTTCTGTCTCTCGCACAAGGCTTACGAGAACTGGAAAGAACATATATAAAATTTTTAGAATGATGTCTGGCATGCAGTTCATATTTACTAAGTAGTGGTTGTCACGGTATTGGAAATCCAGCCCGTACTTTTGCAGTAAAGGACAGAGCGGAGAGGGACAGAGCAGATGATGTGAGGCTACGTTAGAGATATGAGAAAGCCCCAAGAGAGGGCAGAGACGGGAACGCCTGCACCAGTTGTGCGATGGCGCCTCAGCATTGCTTCACCTGGTGCGGATGGTGCGGACTCAGGCAATCCGAGTTTGCCACTGAGTTTATTGACTGCTTTACTTTGTTGGGAGGCATACTCTCAAATCTCAGTGCAGGAAAGGTTCTTCTGCCCTGCGACAGCTCCACTCTGAATCTAAATCTCCAAAATACTTTTACAAGCACCACATCTCCAAATGGCACTAATTTGACAGATCAAATAAAGTATAATATGATACTGCAGTAAAATTTTCCCACATATATTTCTTCAGTCCTGCTGGTCTCCTTGAGTTTTCTTTTCACTGGAGGAGACTAACATTAAGCAAATAAAAATGATTACAGGTAATTTGTGCTTGAAAGGACACAAGCAGGATGCTGGGCAAAAGAGGAGCCCTAGTGTCATGTTGTAATATTCAGTGGCAGCCTTTCGGAGGGGGGCCAGGAACGGAACATACAGATGACCAGGGTGTAGGGACGGTGCACGCATGGGGCAGGAACAATCTAGAAACAGCAGGTGGCAAGCACTTTGTGCCATTCACAGACACCGTCTCATTCTGGACTTCGTCATGGTTTTAGGAGACAGACGCGGGTGGTAGGGGCGTCTGACCTGGCCCTGCGGGATCCGTTCATATTCGCGTCTGTGTATTCGCCTCCCTTTGGGTAAAGCCTGGATCTGGTGATTCACTTCTAACAATCAGGTGCAGCACAAGCCATGGCGGGTCATTTCTGCGGCTAAGTCACAGAAGACTGCAACCCCGTCTACCAGCAGACTCCCTTGCTGGTGCAAGCTGTTAGGACCAAAGTCCCACAGGCACTCTTCTCTGTTCATCAGCCTCAGTTCTCAGGCCACAAGGAGCTGGACCCTGCAGCTTCAGCTTCCACGAGGTCTGCGACTCTGGCCAACACTTTCCTACAGCTCAAGTGAGACCTAACACAAACAGTCCAGCTAAACGATACAGAGTCCTGGTCCTCAGAAACTGAAGGTCAGTGTGTGTTTTGTTGCAAGCCACTAGGTGTTGGTGTGATGTGTTACATAGCAGTAGGTAACATAGCATTCATTCACCCATCTATTCACTATTCACTTTTTCAGCAAACTGAGATTTTCTGCAGGTCAGGCAGTGTCCCAGCTGCTAAGGAAACTCCAGATGTTCATGGACTCATAGAAGAGACGAGATGCAGGGACCAGGGGATAAGACACCCAGACTCCAGCTCGTCCAGGGTTTGCAGTGTCTAGCAGTGGAAACAGAAGACAGCAACCTGGCCTGGCAGGAAGCGAGGAAGCTGCCGGTAAGAAGCTGCCGCGGCCACACGGCCCCTCTAAGTCGTCCTGTTCTGCCCAACAGCAATGGAGGCCTGCGCTTATCCCCAGGGCGAGGCGTCCGCTTTCACCCACAGACTCCACAGTTCCCCGCTCCCTGTAGGCTCCTTGATAATCTAAAAACAAACACGGGCTGAAACACAGTCTTTAATGCAAATGTCCAATGGGCTACGGGCTAATCAGGTTTCTGTGATAAAGACTAAAGTTACACCTCTAATTAACTTTCATAAAGCAGAAATCCAACCACTTTAATCTAATGTTTTGCTCTGCATATAGTTGCTCGTGGTTGGGGGCATGCATCTCCACACAAGGATGCTAGTGCCGGACAGAAAATGATTGAAATCATACTTCACGATGGAATCAAATTTGCAAGAAAAATCGGTTACACAGAAGTGTAACAAAGGCAATGAAGCAAGAAAAGCATCCACAAGTGCTTTAGAATTTGCAGAAGTTTGCCTGAGTGATGAGCCTAAGGTTTTATTTTGCATTTGATAATTTGCCAAACCTGCAAAACTAGAAGAAGCCTAATTAAAATTAATGACAAACAATTTCAATTTAAAGTCTTATAAACTTGTTGCTGTTGTACAGAGCTCTATGCTTCTTTCTCTTATGTTCACACCATATGCTGCATTCAAACTTTAAACTAAAAAGGCCCTCGAAGCTGAGCATGGTGGTGCAGGTCTGTAACCCCAGTATCCTGGGTGGCTGAGGCAGGAGAATCCTAAATTTGAGCTCACCCCAGGTAAATTAGCAAGAATGGGGTTGTAGCTCCTTGTGAAGGCCCTTAGTTTAGTTTCCAGTACCACAAAAGAAAAAAAAAAGGCTTTGATGATTTGTTTTTTTCTCTTCACTTTTCTTCCTTTCCATTTTATAGAGCACACATATGTATTTTGAAGCATATTTTATTCATGTAACATAAAGTAAAAAATTTTAAAGGTATATCCCCCCACAAACATGCAAGAACTTTCTGTGATGACAGGCATGTACCATGTCTGTGCTATCCATCTAAGCAGCCACAAGTCACACAGGGCCACTGCATGAAAGAACCGCGGCCAGTCCAAAAGAGGAAGTGAGTTTTAGACGTTGTTTTAGGAGGCAGGGCTACTATATTGGACGTCAGAGGTAAAGGGCATCTCCCTGACCGCAGAAGCACTCTGGGGCGCATTTCCGCCAGTCCCTGCCCACGCCACCCTCCTTTCCCAACTCGGTAGCCACTCTCCTCACTCTGCTCCTATCGTTCATTTTCTTCTAATTTTGTATTTCATATAAATGAAATCATGTAATGCCTTTCCTTTCAGTTTCCATGCTTTCTCTCAGTGTCCTGCCTTTGAGACACATGTTCTTCTTGACTGCAGCAACAGATTTAAAATTTTGTTTTATTCTTTCCTATTGTGTGACCACCCCAAAGCTGACCCTTTGTGCTGCTGGTGAACATTTCCAACTTTTGGCTATGAGAAATGGAACTGCTATGAACGTCTTCGTGCACATTTTCCATGGACAGATAGCACTCACTTCCCATGGGTGTGTACCAACAGGCAGAATTAAGCCTTCTCCTCTCTGCGGCAATATGAGGGAGGTCAGTTGCTTCATTATAATCAAATTTTACCTATGCACCTTGGCTATTTGCCAAGAGTATAATACATATTTTCTGTTCAGAGAAATGCATGATTAATTGATGCATTATATGGTAATATCTAATAACTTTAAGGTTCAATTACTTCATGGTCTAGTAATTATCATCTAGGTACATTCCCTGGGGAAATTCTTGTATATTTGTACAAGAAGAC
Organism: Dasyprocta punctata; assembly: GCA_004363535.1. Lineage (NCBI taxonomy): Eukaryota > Metazoa > Chordata > Mammalia > Rodentia > Dasyproctidae > Dasyprocta > Dasyprocta punctata. The sequence continues at coordinate 19,285 of RJWM01023472.1, forward strand.
ACGTACAGGAATATTCAAAGTAGTATCTTTTGGCAGACATAAGCTAACTGGAATTTCTTCATTAAGTAAATAAATGACAATGTCTGCATAATAAAATATAACTCAGAAAATGAACAAATAGTGCCACATTAGTCTATGTGACTATAGCTACAATATAGAGTCAACAAAATAACAGATATTTATTGTTCAATAGTATATAGACAAGAATTTAAAATATGCACAATGCTCCCAGTGATCTGTTAAGAGTGCATAAATTCATAAATTTTAATGAAAATACTGCATTAAGAAACATATGGAGTGGGGAGGGATGGGGTGAATAAAAAGTACTAAGATGTGCTGTGTACGTGGACCAACTCTTCACAACAAATAGAATCACTGTGTACTGCGAATGTGCATGAACAGGTGTGGAAGGGAACACACGGCAGGGCGAGCTGCAAAGGCGGTAACTGGTTGCGCACTCTCTGTGGAAAAGCAGGACTCCAGACGCACTCCTAACACAGACCTATTAACCTGGGTAATAGGTTTGTGGGTGGGGGAGCTTCTGTACTTTATGTCATTTTGCATGCATTAAATATTACTTAATAAAAGACAAATCAAGGTACCAAATGTACAGGTACAAAACTCCTTACAATGAATGTGATTATTGTATATACCTAACTTGTACCAATAAACTTAATTCAATTTAAAAAAATGTTACTTAATATAGAGGAAGGCTGTGAGAGCACTGGAGGTTACTAAAATATGCCTTGGTATCTATTTGCACTCTCTCCTTCTCATACGGGAATCTCCCAGCCCATAGAAGCTGGAGCCAGGCGTGTGGCCGCCTTGCCGGGGATGACGCTTCTTGGGTTCTCTGGCAGGAGACGCGGTCATGGGACTGAGCTCACGGCACGCAGGTCTGCACAGGGGCGAGGATGTGCTGGCTTACTTTCTTACGGGGCGGCTGCTGGCTCATCTCTCTCCTTGTGAGCTTATGACACACGTGTTGGTAGTGTGACAGCTTCAATCATGTGCACACAGACAAGGCCTTAGTAGCCGGTGATGCCGCAAGACTGCAGAACTACCAGCTCAGACATTAGAGAAAAGCAGCTTTAGGGGTCTCTTGCATTATGGTAGCTCGAGCTATACCTAGCTACCTCAGTCAACTGGACCCTAGGTCTAACCTATGTAAGAGGGCTCCCTGATTGCTACACAGGGGAACTAGCTTTACAGATGGGACTTAAAACGGACTGCAGCTAGACCTGGTGGTGCATGCCTGCAACCCTAGCACTCTAGGAGGCCGAGGCAGGAGGATTGCAAGTTTGAGCTCCTCCTGGGAAACTCAGAGAGGACACATCTCAAAAAAAATAAATAAATACACACAAAGGGCTGGGGATGTAGCTCGGTGGGGAGGTCCTAGGGTCAGTCCCCATGCTGAAAGGGAGAAAAGATGCACCTCAAGGCAACAGGGATGAGACACGGACGTGGCCTCTCAGGTTCAAGTTCTAAATCAGACAGTCTTCCCCCGCCCAGGCATCATCTCCTTCAACTGCAGCGGAACACGGAAGACGTACTTCTCATCAGGGAGCTCGGAAAATGATAGCTAACCTGGCACAAAGGCAGAGCAACTAACATGAAGAGGAAGACACTGTATGACCTGGTATTTCCACACAAACTTCCTTTTCAACAAATTAAGAAAGTAAACACAGTCCACACCCCAGGCTTGACACTAAATAGCATGAACATATAATTAAAAAGACCACTTAAGAGGTATGCCACTCACAGTGTAAGCCTTATACGCTTAATCAACTACCTGGCCTAGTTTATAGGCGATTCGCCTCGGAGATAAACACATGAAGTAAGCATTTTTATCATTTCCTGCATAAACATTCCTGCCCATTAATTCTACAATTTTCCATCTCACTCTATGAAGGAAACAGTAATAAATCTAAGGAAGGCAGTGAGAGCTGTTTCACAGGAAAAAAATCAAATGCCACCCCCTTTATTTGTCTTTAAAATAAGTTACAGTTGTGGGAGGCTGAGGCAGAAGGATCAGAGTTCGAGGTTAGCCTGGAACATGGGAGGAACATGTCTGAAAAATGAAAGGATTCCTTCTTTTTTTCTATGAGACTTTTTATTGTGTACTGCCCTCCTGGATAACTAACAGAAACCGAAGCAGCAGGACACAATTCTGCCTCTTGAACTACTGGCATCAAGCTTTCGGACCCAGCGTCCACAGACGGGGGCTTTCCCCGCCTCCTCCCCTCTGGCTGCGTCAGATCTGCTGGGCTCGCATGCAGAGGCCCCGAATGCTGTCTTCCCATCCTTAAATAAAGCCAAGCTCTTGGCTCTGCCCTGTGTGACGTGCATCGGTCCATCCTCCTGAAAGCACTCCTTGCCTTCGGCTTGCCCGCTGCTTGCCAGTCACAGTGACCTACTTGTGTCATTAGTGTCCTTGCACCAAGCTCATTTCTTTTTTTAACCAGCAGCTACTTCCTTTTTCCAGGTCTTTCCAGCCGGTTCCCTCACTTCTGCCAGTCTTCGGCATGGCAGTCACTAACCATATCCAGAGAGACTTCTCTGTTCATATTTTCTTAAATACCAACGTAACAGCCAGGTGTGACCTCACATGCCTATAATCCCAGCACTTGGGAAGCTGAGGCAAGAAGATCGTTGCAAGTTCAAGACCAGCCTGGGCTACAAAGTGAGCTCAAGGCCAGCCTGAACTGCATAGCGAGACCCTCTCTCAAAAAGACAAAAATAAATAAATAAATAAAATAAAATAAAATACCAACAGTACTGTCTGCCCTCTCTCCTGCCATGGTTTTCTTCATTCTCCTTACCTCTCGATAGGACACTGTATACTTGGTGACGTTTTTTGCTTGTCTTCCTGTTAAACATCAGCTCCATGAGAGCAGGGCTCTCGCTGTCACATTCACCGCCGCATCCCCAGTTCCCAGGGCGCTGACGCCAGGGGGTAGACTCTGGTTCACGCTGGAGGACTCAGTGACCCAGTGTCATTCTGGCCCAGTCTTACATACCTAATTTCACTCTCACTTCACTTGTCTAGCAGGTTCTGCTGATCTTATTGTAAGCAAGACAGTGTTTATTTTTAAGATGGAAAAGCAATGCCGGCCCAACTCACTGTGACATGATGAAGCGGCTAATGCTTCTCCATGACAAAAAGATCAGAGAAAATATGTTCTTTTCTCTGAAAGGCAGTTGAAATGATGATAACAAGATGACAGCTCTCCAAACTGACAATTAAAGGCATTATGGAGCTTATCTGCCTACATTCCTCAACAGCTTCCTACCAACAAAATACACATCTAAAAGTTTGACTTTCTTTTCATTAGGAAAGCTCAATGACCTGCATGTCCTAATTCCTTGTTATGTTCTCTCTCTCTCTTCTGTCTCACTCTAGAAATAAAATACTATTTTCTAATAAAACACTGCTTTTTTACTGAAATAAATTGGTAAAGTAAGTTGAGTGCATACACTGGACCTTCCTTATTCTCAGGTTCTGCATTTGTGGACCCAGCCAACCACGGATTAAAAATATTAGAAAAATTCTGCTTGCCATTATTACTCACTTAGCAATACAGTACAACTATTTATGTACCCTTCACATTGCACTAGTTATTGTAAGTGATCTAGAGGTGATACGAAGGACACAGGACGATGAGTGTGGGTTACTAGGTTACGAACGAATGCTATTCTATTTTATATAAGGTACGTAAGCATCTGTAGAGTTTGGTGTCTTCAGATCCTCTGTTGACTACACTGGCAGTATGCTAATGTATGCCAACAACAATCAAGACCTGAGCACCGGTGACAGATTCAGATGCGACTGGAGTCCTTCACGCTGACCACAGCCATTCATTTGCAAGGTGGAGCTACAACTCCTCCCCTGGAGAGACGGAGTCTGTTTTCCTCACCGTGCATCTTGGCTGGCTTTGTGTCTTGCAACATCAGAAGAACACAGTGGGAGTGACGGTGTGACAGTTCTGAATCAAGACTTTGTACTTTTCCAGCCTCTCCTAGAAGCCTGCCCAGCGGCGACAGGCAGAAGTCTGGGTGTGGAATCGCCCTGGCTGAGGTTACAGAGATCCACCTACGGTCATCTGAAACCCAGTGCAGCGAAGCATCCTGCAAACCCACCGCTGACAGAAGACACGCGAATGAGCTTGGCCGAGGCCACAAGAACCGTGGCTCACCCGCAGGCTGTGAGTGATGACAAGTGGTCTGAAGCTCCGAACTTCGTCGTGTGTCCCGGGAAACAGCTGATGTAGGCATCACTGCAGCCATCAAAACACAGAGCTCCTCTAAAGGCAAGGGTTCTGCTGCTTTCTAATGATCTTTAGGGAGTGTCCTTGGTCTCCCTCTAAGCACGGGCTTCAGGTTTCCCGATCACTTAGCCAGTTGATGAATCTGTTCTGATCCCAGCCTTAATCTTGGATAGTGAAGGAAACCATGCACCCTGAGTTCTCAAATCTTTATCTGAACCTACCTTCTTCCTCCAGTTTCACAGAAGAAACCTTTTAAATTGAGCGCATCAGTGTTGACGCCCTCCAGCACATCAGTGTGGTTCAGAGAAGGGGGCAGTCTGTGTTGAACACAGAGAACAAGTGAGGTAAAGGAGAGATTCTGGGTTAGGACAGCTGCCACAGCGAACAGAGGCTGGCAGTTAACACTAGAGGCCTGTTAGAGTCTTTCCAGTGCTCTGTTACTCATGGTACACGCTTATTTTAAAAGCTGCTGGTGTTCACGAGCTGGTGCAGCAATCCTACTGGATAGGAAACCACCCTCAAACTCAGTAATCTGAACTGATGTATGTTTATCACCATGTTCTTGGGTCTGTGAGTTTCAGGGGCTCTGCCAGTCTAGACTGGGACCACTGTGGACTTGGGAGAGTGAGTCGCTTTAGTCTGTGGGCTGGCGTGGCTTGGTTCCAGCCTGAGGGTTTGTGTTTGCTGGTGAGTGCGGTCAGCGGTAACTATCCCCTGGGGGACAGTTTGCTCTTGGACCACTGTCGCAGGGGGATGGTTCGAGCTCTGTGCTCCGGGCCTCGCTGACGGTCCTTTGACAAAGCAACTGTGGCAGCCAGGCTCCACATCAAGAGGTGAAGAAACTCACTCAGTGCCTCGCTGGTCATTGGCACAGTGTGCAGTTTTAGTTCAGAAAAGTGAAGAACTAAGACCAATTATCTAATCACCCGTATTACATTCACAGTACGATTTTGTCCCTGCTCTTGTCCATCACCGGGCAGAAAGGATGGCGGGTATCTCGGACAATCTCTCTTCACTCACCTCAAAACCTTCCTCATCATTCACACCCCCTCAGCCCGTCACTCCTCCAGAAAATGGCCAGTGTCCAGCCAAATCCTACTGCTACCTGAGATCTCCAAACCTGTCCAGCCGCTAAAGCTTAGACCACTGCCACCACCCCCATCACCACTGCCACTAACCACCACGGCCAGCTCAGGCTACCGTTACTGAGTCTGCCTCTCATGTGAGGGAGGCTCTTTTCACACCTCATTTCTACCTGGTAAGTATTAATAATTCTCTTTTACAGAGAAGCTAATTAATGCTGCAAAGGTTCCATTGCTAAGTGGCTGGCTGCACACTGCCTCTAGGCATTAAGGTGGTTCACTGTTTCGCAGATTGACTTCATATGGTGGGTGATTTTGCTTGCCCATTAGTTTGCTCCTTCAAACTGCATCATATATTTCTTGAAGGCAAGAGCTTTCTGTGACACTTCCTCAGATTTTTTTCTTGCTAGCACAATGTGATCACTTGATTTCAAGAGCTGACTCCAGAGAACCAACCTAACTCGACACATTGTTACTTTTCAAAGTGAAACTTTCCCAAGATATGGGAATTCAATTAATTAATGGTACCTAAAGATAACTACCACCAATCACCTTATTAAGTATGTGCTGTCTCATTCTCTGTACGTGAGAAGTGAGCCTCACAAAGGTTAGCTGAGTAATTCATATTCACAGAGCAAGCAGCAGAGCCGGAATGCAAACCCAAATCTTTGTAACTTCAGTGTCCTAATTTTTTAAAACTTTATTTTAGCTTTAAATTAACAGATAGAAATTATACTTGATGAAGGCTTATCATGTGGTATTGTAACCTATGTATAGAGGACGTACACATCAAAACGGTAATCATAGCATTTCATGTCTTATCATTTCTTTATACTAAAGTTCTATTTTTAAAATGTTTTGGTTTATTTATTTCTGTGATACTGAGAATTGAACCCAAGTCCCTCACACTGAGCTGTATCCCAGCCCTTGTAAAAGAGCTGTGGTGACAAGTCCAAGTAATCGTGCCAGGCTGAGAGTCCTGCTTTTTAAGCACTGATGTTTAATATTTTATTTCTGCACAGTTCAGGGGTTAGATTATAACTACTCTGAAAGTTTTAGTTGTGAATTTCTAGAAAGATCAACCGCTGGCAATTCCCTTAACACGGACCATGTCTTGGCTTACAAGGCAATAATAACAGTAAGTGAAAATGACAGTTTATATTTTTCCAAATGCCTATGTACCAAGCATGCTGCTAAGTGTGTTACTTATTTTCTTATCCCAGCTTCACAATAAATGAGCCAGACACCCTCTGTTATTACCCCCACTCTACAGAAAAGCACACTGATGTTTAAAGAAGTTAAGTGACTCACTAAGGATTTACAGTTATAACATGAGTCTAACATGTTAAGAATTTGATATCACAATATTTGCTTTTGTGTTATACAATGTCCCTGCCTCTAATTTCAATATTATAAACCATCAACAATTTCCATTATGCACAGAATGGATGGACTAAATTTTATGTTTTAGTTTTAAAAGGTAAGATCGTGTATTTACTCTGCAATTCTTGGAAAAGTAAGTAATTCTTGCAATTACGATGTGCTAATTGTTTCATTGTGGGTTGACGGACTGCAGCCCTTGAATCAAACCTGCCAGTTGCCTGCTTTCATAAAGTTTTATTGGAAGATGGTCACACCCACACTTTTACATGGTGCCCATGGCTACTCTCACTGTGATGACGGGTTAAGCAGCCGGTATGAAGACTACAGGGTTACAAGGTCTAACACACTTACCAGTGCCTCGTTTAATTCGAAACTTAAATGCTGTATGTAACTTGAATTTTTCTGCATGATTGTGTGGGTTCACTGATCCTAGTTACCAAGATACTCATGAGAAACAGAAGGTAGTCACTTTTCAGGTCCCCTGGCTGGCTGGATCTCGCACAATGAACTGACAAGAAACATAAGCCTTTCCTATCCTCAACCATTCTCTGAATCCCATGGTGCTTTGTTAGGTACATTCTTCAAGTTTAAATCAGGATATATACAGATACGATACAACCTAAATGAGTGAAGCACACGGAAACCTAACCCGTCTTCACTGAATGAGCACATCCTTCACAATCACAGTTAGCAGGATTGAGTTCTGCTGACCTTTCGGTTCCTCCAACAAACTTCAGGGAAAAACATGGGCAAGTTATATATATATATATATATATATATATATATATATATAAACCCTTTGGGTCTAATTTATTTCACTTATGAATACGGTCTCCTTGTTTTGGAATTTTGTTTTATTTTTTTCTCTTTAAAATTAAAAAAAACTGAGAAAAGATTTAGTAACACCCACACACCCACCTTTTTAAGGTATAGGCAAATCAATAAACTTTCTACTTTATCTGGAAAAACATATGCTACTTCTGTATCTATGAAAAAGATACATTACTGTTTTCAACAGCCGAGTTGAGGAACCTGGTTTGGAATCATACAGTCTTGAGTTCAGATCCTTGCTGTGCTGTTGAGAGCTGTTTGACCTTGGAGAAATCACTCTCTTGCTCTCTCTCTTTCTCTCTCCCTTCTCTTTCTCTCCCTCTGTTTTCTTTCAGTCTCCTTATCAAAATGCGTGTAAAAGGCCTATCTTACAGACTTGTTATGAGAATTTTATATAATTACATGTGGATGTATACGCAAATTTAGTGTCTGGAACATAGTATTTGGATACATGGGAGATATTACTACTGATCAACCTGGAGTTCGGAACATAGATGGATTACGAGACCTCCACTGACGGACTACCATAAAAGACTGACTCAGAATCATTAACTACCTATGTATTTTATTCATAGTTTTGGAAAGAAAACAAAAAAGGTAAACAATAAAATTGAACCAGTACATTACACCGTACTAACCAAGGTTCCGCTAATTCTAAGCCTCATCCTCTGAAGATGCAAGAAGACTAAATGGTGGGAGAAGGAGGCAAATTTAAATCATCATAGCAGGCAGTCCTGGCTGGCAAAATGCATCAGAAGGCTGGCAAAATATTTCTCATTGCAAGACTATGCTAGATGATTTATAATAGGTTTCATCTTTTGGCAAAAGGTAGAAAAAATTGAAGATACTATTTATGTTAAGTCTTTTTCTGAAAGTACACTTCTTTAACACCTCTGATTAAAAGTCTGTGGTTCAATGCTCATGAAAGGACCTTGAGTAAACAAGCACACTTATGATTTCATGTCGGCCACAAAAGGAAGAAACCGCTGAAACATCTACAGCAGCTTTGAAGGCTGCAGAGGAAACGCCCAGCTTCCTGTTCCTCAGACACAGGATCCCTGCTGTCAACTCTCCATTTCACCTTTCCATTGCTATTGATCCTGGGTAACAGCAGGGATAGACAAATATTTGGTTATGTGTGCTAGGAACAACTGACAGAAGAATAGGAAAAATCAAGATGGCATCATCAGAAAATTAAATATTAGGAAATTAAATATCGCTTTCTGGACTCCAATGCTTTTAATTTTGTGCCTACTCTTTTTCCCATCCCAAGAATGCTGAAATTAAAGCGTATCTGGTGAGAAAGGTCATTTAAAATCAGGCAGTCCCTCTAACAGTAATGACTGGGAGGGGCAGTGCATGACTTCAGAAGGACGAGATTTACTTTCTACCCCTCTGGACAACTACGTGATGGGAGGGACAGGTTGTGTGTGACTAGGGGGAAGTTTGCACTGGCAAGAACACTATCCCCATTATAAAACGGGGCACTGGCATGTGAATGGAGGTCACAGACGGGCCTGTTCCGCTGCCGCTTTTTGCTTATGAGGAAAAAAAATGACAAAACACACAGTTTTGTATAATGTAGGCATCTAAGCCTACAAATCATAGATGTCTTGGCGTCTGCACTTATGAACTTAGTATTAATTGGGCATCTGTTTGTGCAAAACATTATACTAAGTGTTAGTCAGGGTTCTCGCTCTTAAAATAGTCTAGAGAAGAAGATAAACAACAACAAAGTAAGTAGATACACAAGGTTATTTTGATCGTACCAAGTGCTATGATGGTAACAAACACAACTCTTTTAGAAAAATGGACAATGAAGGAGAAACCCATTTTAGGTTGAATGATTAGGGAGTTTTTCCAAGAAAGTTAAACTGATACCTAAAGGAGCCAGGGCATCTGGAAAACCACGGCAGACAACTCCGGGGTCCACCATTGTCTACTCTGTCCTGCTGTTGTCCTTCCCAAGAGTGAGGGCGCGGTTTGATTCTAATCAATAATAGATGACACAAATGAAGAGCTTTGCAGATATAAAGTACTTAATTCTTGACTTTAAATTAATCCATGGGGAGTTGATCCTAAGTAGCTCTAGAAATTAGAGATCTGAAATTTCAGAGTTTCTCTCTGTTGCTGAATCAGAAGTGGTCTGGGCTGAGAAATGAGTTGCACCAATGGTGGGAGGAGTTCAAAGCACAACCCCTCCCCCCCGGAGCCTGCAGGGAGCACACGGACTGCCCAGCACCCAGTTTCCGGTCTTGAGAGACTCTGAGCAGAGACCCCAGCTAAGTCAGGTCAGGACACTTGACCCAGAAAAACTGTGAGATTTAATAACGTGCATCCTTCTGAGCCACTAACGTCATTACACAGAAAGATAGTAAAACCAAATGCAGTATTTTGAGCAGGGTAAGATCTATCAAGTCATGAGGAGCTATGAGTGGGCACGAAAGAAGACAATGAGAAGTCATACTGTGGGATATCACTCCAGGACAAAGCAAGAAAGTTTAGGCTTTGGCCCCACCATGTTTTACAGTGCCTAGTGCACAGTAGTTGCTTAGTCTATCTGTTAAATGAATAGGGAATGAAAAAAATACCTTTTAATTAGACTGTTGTTAACACTGCCCCATTCCCAGATTTTAAAGTATTTCGTCAGTAGTTAGTTATTGAAATATTATTGTATGCAAAGAACTCAATAGAGAACAATAGTTGTTATGAGGCCAAGAAAAGTGATTAATAAGTACTGTCTGGCACAAGAAACAAATTTTCCACCAACAGGTCTTTTGGGGGAACTTCTGATCCTGGAAAAAGCCATGTAGCTATATGGAGAATAAGGAGTCTATAATGAGTTATGATACAACCCAGCAATCTGGGTCACAGCTGAAAACCTGATAATTTGAGGTTTCTCTTTAGAGTTTAATAAATGATCTGAAAAGCTGCCAAGTGCTAATCAAGTCCAAGGAAGACGGTACTATAATAAGATAACCACAGCATCAAAGGCCACATGGATGATGGATTAGAGAAAAGGAAATGAAATGTTAAGAAAATTAGCAGTTCATTAATGTTGGACAATTCAATACCGAAAATGCAAAGGTGTTTATCAATTGGAAAAATCACATCCCTCGTGTAGCTAGTCTACTTTCCCAGATTCGCTGGAAATATCTCTCAACATTCAGAGAGCATGAATGACAAGAACATCACCATCTCCTAATAGCAAGCACATGCATGTCATCCCAGCTGCCCATGAGGCACAAACGATGGCTATGGAGAAGGTCAGGCGATGCTGCCGACAGCTCCAGGGCTGAGGAAGTGATCAGCACTGAGCAAGCAGAAACGGCATTTTCAAAGAGCAGAACTGAAATACAAAGGCAACTGACTGCCTCAGCTCACATTCATGCATTAGCTGGGGTGCCTCACTAACAAGAGCTTATTTGCGTTTAAATGTATGAGACAATGTATGATTGTTTCTTCTGAAAATGCATCTTCTGAAAATGTGTTTTCAAGGGAAATGTCCATACATAATAGAAAGAAGTAATTAAGGACAATATGTGATGTTAAAAAAAGGAATAGGAAGCAGCAGACACTTGGCACATCTGGGCATCAAATCGCTACCAAATTTGGAGGCCACTAACAGGAACGGGATGAGATGGGAGCGTGTTTAAAATGCTTTTCAATACCAAATCTCCAATTCATCAAGCATAGCTTTGCTTTTGTTGTGTTAGCATTAGAATTAGAATTCAACTGGAAAGCTCAAACAGCTCCATAATTGACTGCTTCTTCCCAAGGGTCTCTGAAAAATAAAAACACCACTGATTTCATAATGAGTTGCCAATTATTTTACATTAGGCATTATGTTGAGTATAAGCGACTTGTTCTGATCCAGCCATTCTCAATCAACAAAACGGACTTTAAAAATTCCATGTGCAAATAGAGAAACATTTGTTAAGCTTTCTTGCTTTTTCCTTCTGCTCTGATAGCCATGATTCAGATCACAATAAACAACTGCTATATAACTGATATAATCACTCTTCGACAAATGTCATTTCTCATTTGAGATGAAAGTGGCAGTTACTGGCAGAGCCCCATAAAAAGAGATCATGAGAACTTCCAGAAAGCAACACCAGAAATCAGATTACAGCTTCCCCTAGGACGTGCATGACATGCACAAGAGGAAAACACTATGCACATTTTGAGGCTTTGGAAGCATGCAGGAAATGGCTTTGTCTCGTAAGGAAAATGGGGAGGGGGCATACAAAAATAAACAAGAAATGATGGGAGTAGGCCAAGGATGAAAGCAGTATGATTCCATTTCCATATCTTTGCTTTTGTGAGTTGACAGAGTTTTGCAGAGCAGAGTACTGTCGGTCTTAAAGAAAGCGACCAGCAGTGAGTAAATCTGTAATTTATGAAACCTGATTACAGTACTTTCCCCTGCACCTGCCTGTCCATACATAGCCTGGCAAATTCTACCTGTGCTCGACTGCCTGACTCTGCAGACTTCAAAAGCTGCTCCAGTCGGCACGGAGCCATTCTGGGGGAGTAGTGGCATCAGAGGCTTCTGTCCCAACACGGTCTGCATGACAGCGTTGCCTCGTCCACTGGCTTCACACCGCTGGCAGTGTGACATGACCTAAAACAGCCCTTTTAATAGCTATTTTTCACTTTAATGTGCATTTTTGCTAAAAAACAGAAAAACTACCACATCAAAGTTGTAGTTTCATATAAACTACTTCTAAAGATGAACATGCTTTAAAAAGTGAGTTCTGAGTTGATCTAGTAAAAAATATTAAATAATCATACAGGTGATACTCATAAATGGCAAAAATCATAAAGGTAGGATGTTAACAGCTAACACCTAGAAAACCATCCAGAAGTTAATGTCTCCTTATTCTATTATTTTGACTATTTCTTTGTTGAGATTTTCAGTGTTTGTTTCCATTAACAAAATATATGCTCAAGGCAAAAAATGTAGATACTTACATAAACACAAATAGAATCCATGAAAATCAACCATAATGCTCTCCTCTAAAGACAAAAACAATTAACACGGGGCCAGGGATTTAGCTCAGCCGCACAGGCGCCTGCCTGGCAAGTGCGAGGTGGTGAGTTCAATCCCGGTACCAAACAAAACAAAAAGACAATTAACATTTTAATTGTGGCCCATTCAGTACTTTTTCTATCCACTTCCTCCGAATAAAAATGGGGCTACACCTTCATATTGTTTCCACTTAGCAGTATCTAACGAACATCCTCCCACACGGTAAGCCACCTTCTACAA
>RJWM01023473.1:0-32302 GCA_004363535.1 Dasyprocta punctata
AGTTACCTGATTTAAATTCTCTCATTCATTGTCTTGGCTCCTGGGAGACTAATTCAGAAAATTTCTTCCCACTAGAATGAAAAAAGATATCCTTTCTCCTTGCAGTCCAGGTGAAACCCTCAACAGACATTTGGCCAGGTTGTGCTATCAGTTGCCCTTCCTCACGGTTTGAAGTGTTAACGCAGTGACAGGAGGAAGCAGAGGCACAAGCTATTTATCACAGTAAGAAAATGCAATCATACTCTTCCTTTCAGAGATAAACACACGTGTTCTCCTTCCTGAATGGTTTTGACCTCTAATTTTCCTGATTTTCCAACTTTCAGTTAATTCTTTGAGCCTCGCTCCCATTACCAATCTTTCTAATAAATCCCCCTTTCCTCTCGTTGTTTTCAAATGCTTGCAATTAAAAAGCACACTAAGGGGCACACTAACCAAACTAAACTGGGCCCTACTAATAATTTATGTCACCCCTAGAAAGAAAGCTTCTAGAGTCACAAAAGGAGGAGTCAAGCATCCCTTAATCAGTGTCAAACACCCAAAATCTAGTTTGTAGTAAGTGTTCAGTGAGTGTTTGTGAACGAAGAGAGGATGAAGGGAGAAATGAATAAATGAAAAGGAAAGAGACAGGTAAAGAAGAAGGAAAGAGGGAAGCAGGGAAGGAGAGGAGAGGAGGAAGGAGGAAGGATGGAGGGATTAAAAGAAAGGAGAAGGACAAAGCAGGGATAAATACAGAGGCTTGACAATTAATCCCATGTGGCCATTTCTCGTGAAAAAGTGTAAGCTTAAAAAAATAGATCATTGGAAAATTTCCCCTGTTCTTGTTTAAGTTTATGTTGTTACTGAAAAGAACATGGAAAATACAGATATTTTATGTGAGGATGGATGAAAATTAAGATGTGAAGAAAATTCAGAGAAAGATATGAAAATACAAAATTAGATACCTAAATTGAGAAAGGATTGCAAATATTAATGAAGTGAAAAACTGGGCAAAGAAATCAGAAAATGGTGTACAATTTACAGAGCAAAAGTGAATAAAATGATTAAAAGTTATTTTAAATTTAACTGAGGACACTGATGGGGCAGAAATCTACAGGATTCTGCTTTTTTATAGATACTACATTGACTGACAGCACACTGTATGAAAGTAGTAAGGAGGATGGAGAAATATCGTCATAAAGCATTTTTCTGCTTAAATAAAATTTAATACAAAACAAAAAAAATTTTGTGTAGGACTCCTATGATGGAAACCTTTCTCTATACGCACTTTACACGTCATTTGATTATTTGGTTGATTAGCTCTCCATTACCTAAAATGATTTTTCCTCTATTTTTGCTCCTAGTTAACTGAGGTCTCCACCATAAACACCCTCCTCCCTTCATTAACAATTCCAGGCACGGATCAGGACTAAACATGGACTGCCTTCCGGGGTCCTGACCTGGGACCTTGGAGGAGAACGAGAGGGGCTCCTCGTGGGGCCCCCGACCGGCCCGAGCGGCACCGGCGCGCGGGCTTGGAATCAGGGACCAAACACACACACACACACACACACACACACACACACACACACCCGTCAGCAGCCTGCTGTCTCAGAGGTCTGGCTAAATTGATAGCAACCAAGGAATATCAGCCAACTTTTGTTTTGTAGATTCGGCCAGGCCTCTGGTCAGCAACCCAAGCATCACTTTACAATGGGCAATGTAGCAAGTATGGGGGATTCTCTTCTGTCTTGTCTTCTATTATTAATAAAATAAAAAAAAAATTCCAAGTTCATAGAAGGATTTCATCTCTCAGCATTGTAACTTTCAGGTTTTATTGATGCTGCATTTAGTATGCATCATGTAATCCAGGTCCCTGGTTTGCTCATCTGTTTTCATTTTGTGGCACAGAAACTTTACATGTCCAGCCAGTGCCAAGCAGAAACATGGATAAGCAATTATCTGTTAAATCAATATTTCCCAGATGCAAGTTATTTAATGTTTTTGTTAAACCTTAGAAAGTCACCATTAGTCAATCTCCATGCCAAGTTACTGTTCAGTAGGAAATGCAACTACTACATACACACAATCATCATTTAAAACTAGAAGGAAAGATAAAATATCTCTCCAGTCAAACAATCCTCTTTTTTTTACTATTTCTATGAGTTATGAAATGTAAACATAGAATAATTTTATGTCATTACAAAGAAAAAAATAGAGGAAAAGATATCAAAAATATATAGGCACCAAATATGGGAGCACCCAACTATGTAATACAAATATTAATATACATGAAAAAATCAAATACACAATAGGACAATTGTAATAGGGAACCTTAATACCCCATTGCCACAAAAAGATAAAACAATTAGACAAAAAGTCAGCAAAAAAATACCAGAACTCAATAAAAAAAATGTGAACAAATGGACTTAATAGACATTTACAGAGTGTCCCACTCAATGACATCAGAATACACATTTTTCTCAGCTGCACATGGGGCATTCTCTAAAATAGACCAGTACGCTAGCCTAGAGAACATGCTTAAGTAACTGTGAAAGAAATAAAATTATCCAATGTGTGTTATCCAGCCATAGTGCGCTGAAATTGGAAATTAATGCCAAAAGAAACTGCAAAGAATAATGAATGAGATACAGATAAAATTAAAGAACAAATTAAACAATAGCTACAATCTAATGCAATTGCAGATACAACATACCAGAACCTGTGGGACACAATGAAAGCAGTCTTGAGAGGGAAATACATAGCAGTGAATTCTCACATCAGGAAAACATAACAAGCACAAATAAACAACCTAATGCTACACCTCAAGCTTCTAGAAAAAGAAGAGCAAGTCAAGACTAAACCTCATAGAAAGGAGAAAATTATAAAGATCAGAGCACAAATTAGTGCAATTGAGACTAAGAAAACAATACAAAGAATTCATGAATTTAAGAGTTGCTTCTTTGAAAGAATAAACAAATTGATAAACCCCTAGCCAACCTTATCAAGAAAAGGAAAGGAAAAACTAAAATTTACACAATGAGAAATGAAAAGGGTGAAATCACTACAGATTCCATGAGAATTCACAAGATCATGATATCTATTTTGAAAATCTTTACTCTCATAGGATGGAAAACACAGAAGAAATGGACAGATTCCTAGAAACCTATGAATTACCAAAGTTGAATCAAGGAGATATGTAAAGTCTAAATTACCCAATACCGATGAAATTGAAAATGTAATTAAAAACTTACCAACAAAGAAAAGTACAAGTCCTGAAGAATTAACTGCTATAGTCTATAAGAAATTTAGAGAAGATTTAATGCCATTACTAGTCTTTAATGAAATTAAAAGGGCTGCAATACTTCCAAAATCATTTCTGGAAGCAAGTATTATCCTCATACCAAAACTGGAAAATATCAACCAAAAAAAAGAGAGAATAACAGGCCAATCTCCCTAATGAATGTATATGAAAAAAATCCTCAATAAAATACTAGCAAAGAGAATGCAGCAAATCATCAAGAACATTATATACCACGACCAAGTGAGATTCATCCCAGGAATGCAGGACTGGTTCAATATACACAAGTCAATGAACATAATACACCACATCGACAGCACCAAAGACAAAAATCACATGATTATCTCAATAGATGCAGAAAAAATCTTTTGATAAAGTCCAACATTCATGATAACAACCTTACAGAAAATTGGAATAGATGGTCTCTACCTCAATCTGATAAAAACCATCTATGACAAACCAACAGCCAACATCATACTAACTAGTCAAAAACTAAAAGCTTTCACTCTAAAACTAGGAACAAGATGAGGATGTCCATATCACCACTCCTATTTAACATAGTTCTGGAAATGTTACTCAAAGCAACTAGACAAGAGAGAGAAATAAAAGGAATAAGGAGAGGAAAGGAAGAAGTTAAATTATTGTTCACAAATGACATGATACTCAACATAGAAGACCCCTAATACTCCACCAAAAGACTACTAGAGAAAAGCAAATTCAGTGGTGCAGCTGGATACAAAGTCAACACTCAAAAATCAATAGCATTCCTGTAGACAAACAACAAACTTACTAAGAAAACAATTAGGGAAACATCTTTCACAATAGCATTCAAAAAAATGAAAAACTTAGGAATCAATCTAACAAAGGACGCAAAAGAACTGCATATTGAAAATTACAGCACTATGAAAACGGAGATTGAAGAGGATATTGGAAAATGGAAAGATAGCCCTTGCTCATGGATCAGAATGAACATTGTGAAAATTGCCACACTCCCAAAACTTTTATACACATTTAATGTAATTCTGATCAAAATACCATTAGTATACCTCACAGATGGAGAGAAAACATTCCTAAAATTCATTTGGAAACAGAAAAGACCAAGAATAGCAAAGGAAATTCTGGACAACAAAGGCAAGGGAGGAGGCATCACAATTTCTCACTTGAAATTATACTACAAAGCTACTGTGATAAAATCAGAATGGTACTGCCAAAAAAACAGACCTGAGGATCACCAGAATAGATTAGAAGATGCAGACGCAAAGACAAATAAACTCAGCTACCTTATCTTTGACAAAGGAGCCATACATTTTCACTAGAAAAAAGTCTCTTTAATCAATGATGCTGAAAAAAAAATAGTTTTCCACATGTCAAAGACTAAAACTAGTCACACTTCTATCACCATGTACTAAACTAAAGTCAAAATGGATCAAAAATCTAAATATTAAAACAGAAATACTATGGGCCGTGGATATAGCTCAGTGTCATAAGCACCTACCTGGCAAGCACAAGGTTCTGAGTTCAATTCCTGGTACCAAATAAAATAAAATAAAATAAAACAGAAACACTAAACCTACTAGAAGACAAGGTAAATAGCAATCTTGAAGACACATGGGTAGGCAGAGAGTTCATGAACAAAATGCAAACTGCATGAGAAGTACTTCAAAGAATCAACAACTGGGATTTCATCTTATTAAAAAGTTTTCCATATCAAAAGAAGTCACCAACAGTATAAAAAGAAAACCCACAGAATGGGAAAAAATTTTACCCAACTGTCCCTGAGACAAAGGACTTCTACCTGCAATATATAAAGAACGTTGAAAAAAATCAGAACTCCAAATTCAAAGACCCAATCCAGAAATGGGCATCTGAGACGAATATATACTTATCAGATGAAAAAATACAAATGGCCAATAAATATGCTTAAAAATGTTCAACATTACTGCTTATTTGAGACATACAAGTTACAACAACACTGAGATTCCATCTCACACCAGAAAGAACAGAGGCCATTCAGAAATCAACCGACATCATATGTCAGCAGAGCTGTGAGGAAAAAGGAACTCTTCTCCACTGTTGATAGGAGTGTAGAC
This sequence comes from Dasyprocta punctata, assembly GCA_004363535.1. Classification (NCBI taxonomy): domain Eukaryota; kingdom Metazoa; phylum Chordata; class Mammalia; order Rodentia; family Dasyproctidae; genus Dasyprocta; species Dasyprocta punctata. The sequence goes on from RJWM01023473.1 coordinate 5,368, forward strand.
TGGTACTGCCACTGTGGAAATCAGTGTGGAGATTCCTCAAAAAACTAGGATAGGAAGTCGCATTCAACCCAGCTATTCCCTTTCTGTGTATTTTCCTAGAAGAATTGAAAACATCATACCACAGTGATATATGTGCACCCATGTTTATTGCAGCACAATTTGTAATAGCTAAATCTAGGAAACAACCCAAATATCAACTGCAGAATGGTTTAAAAAAATGCAGTCTTTTTATATGATGGAATATTACTCATCCATAAAAAAGGATCAATTTGAGGCTTTTGTAGGTAAATGGATGTTGTCTGAGACCATACTCATAAGTGAAACAAATCAGTCTTGCATGTGTAAATATCATATTATCTCCCTATTGTAAAAAGCTGAATGAGTAAATAAGATCCAAAGCGTACAATAGATATTGTGAAAGAGAAAGGGAAGGAAACTGCTCAAAAGGAAAGAACAACTGGGACAGGGAAAGGAGATAAAGAAAGAAGGGAAAGGATTATATGTATAAAACGAGATAGAGAATTATACTCTAATTTCTGTTAGTTCATTAAAAAGAATGACTTGTGCTTTCGTTGTTTGATTGCTTGATCATTTTTCTCATGCCTATATCTTGTAATCTGAACAACTACTTTGAAGATAGCACACAGTATAGTAACCATTGTTAATCTCTCATTACTTTGTTTTAAAATTTTGGATCATTGTTTTTATTCTTTTTTCATTTAAAAAGATAAAAAATAAAAGTAAAAAAGTAAAATATCTGGTACTTAAAAGGAATGATTAGAGGTAAAGCTAACTAAAATTAAATGCTATAGAAATTACACATGATTAATGTCTAAATAAAGACCTTATCTTACTTTATCTAGGAAAACAATATAAACATTAGGTGTGAAAAAAAGCAATCTTCTTTCTCTGGTTTTTTCAAGAGCATATTCAAACCCTTCATCTTTCTTTTCATTTCAAGTACAAACCAAAATTTTGCTAACCAAATTTTTCTATATGTAATACTGGCTGTTAAATCTCATTTCCACTTGTTCTGGTTGAAGAAAAGCCATCTTCTACATTCTGCCACTACACACTTTAGTGACAACTGTTAAATGTTGACACCAGCTCCTGGCACAACCCAACATACTAGGAAGCACTGGAACAGATATTTGTCAAACAAATTATTCCAGCCTGATCTCTTCCAAAAAAAAATAAAAAGGCTATGAGTGGCTTGTCCCCTTGTAGCAACTTCCTTGCTTTGTACAATATTATTCTTCATTTTATTTCTCCTTCCTCTTCCCTTGACTCAGCCCCCAGCAGCCTTACTACACACATGAGCATTTCTCAGCCTGAAGCCATGATTCCTTGTCTAATATGTGCCTCAATATATGAGGGGTCAGGGCAGGGGCAGCATGAAGCAGAAGGCATAAGTGGGTGCAGGGTCAGATCACAGCAGTAGCCAGGCATCCCATAGCAAAGTTGAAAATTCAAACACTTTGAAAAGTAGCCTTTAACTACATAGACAGAAAATTTGGCACCTGCCTATGCCCTTTGCCCAGAGAGCTAAGCAGAGCCAGGAAAGGATACATATCATTGGTTACCTGATCCCTGGATCCTGTCGTCAACCACTTCCACCCACACATCATGTCATTATATGCCTTTCTTCATCATCTTCCACTTCTTTCCTCTATCTGAATCTTATCCTACCATTACTTCTTCTCAGTTCTTAAGAATGATTATGTTTGTCAAAATAGATAAGAAAAAAATTCTTTTTCAACCAGATTTTCCCCTTTGTCTGTGGTTCTCCAACAGAAATGACAAAATTGCCTTCCCAGCCCCACAACCTTTTTGCAATATAGCAATGTCTAGTGACATTTTTCTTTGACATAACTTGGTGAGGGATTGTTACTGGCATAGAGTTCAAAGATGCTGCTAAACATCATACAATGCACAGGAAAGTTCCATGCAAAGAGAGAATCATATCACCCAAAGCATCAGTGGTGCTGGGGCTGAGAAACATTGCTTTAGTTCTGACTCTCTGAACTGATAGTTAAACTGCATGCTGTCTACACTTAATGCTTTCTACCTTCTCCCTTCCAGCTGACTGCTGGATTTGCAAGGATTTGTTTGCTGCCTTCTTTCATCCAACCACACTGTTCCTACAAAAATTAGACATAATTTCACACTGAAAATTCAATGGATGCTTTCAGTCTATCCTTTCTTCTTAGATTTTATGCAAAGATAAACCTCATGTCCAGATTGTGTTCTTGAAGTGATGTCTGCAAGAAGGCAGAATAGTTCTCTGACCTCGCTCTCCACAGCAGGAATCCAACTAGTAACAGCTATGCAGAGGCAAGAATACCATGGTAAATACCCTGGAACTCTGGACTTAAAATGAGATCCCCCCTGGGACCACTGGACTGAAAAATACTGCCTTCAAATAGTGAAATGGTTGTCTTCACCCACCATGCTTCTCCCAAGCTGATACAGCACCACATACAGAAAATTCCCCTGAACTTGTGGTTACTACAATGAAACACGTGAACTGGAGTGAGCATTCAGCATCCCCAACATTCTGGAGCTCTTCCCCAGAGCCTGTTTCCTGTCTTGTCCCACAGGAAACACTGGGAGTGTTGACAGGGATGGGCAACCTGGGGTCAGTTAGAAACAAAGAATAGGGTGGGGTTGACAGCAACTAATGTGAGTGAACCTTGGTGGATTTCAATGTTCTGGCCAATGGAGGCACCATTCCAGAGAAGCTAGCTGACTCCATCATGCTGCAGGAAACATGGTCTACATATTCCAGGCACAATCACTGACCACCTTCCTGACATATACAGGATGCTTTTGTTAAGTCTTCTCCAGGTTGACAGGCAGCTGCAAGCCAACAGCTACTAACAAAGGGACTACCTAACCCTGCCCAACTTCAGCTGCTAGGCAGTGACTACACCAAACCTCAATGCTAAAAAAAAAAAACTAAAAAGTTTCTGCACAGCAGAGGAAACAAGGGAAGAGACAATTCACAGAATGGGAGAACATATTTGCAAAGCATACATCTGATAAGGGGCTAATATTCTAAATATATGAGAAACCCAATGGCAAGAAAGCAAATAAACCAATTAAAATGGGCCAAAGAACTGAATGTACATTTCTCAAAAGAAAACCCACAAATGACCAATAGATATATGAAAAAATGTTCATTATCACTTATCACTAAAGAAATACAAATTAAAACCAAATAAGATAACACTTCACATTTATTAGAAATATTTTTATCAAAAGAAAAGATAATAAGTATTGGAGAAGAAGCAGAAAAATGGGATCTTATACTAGTGATCAAAAATATGGTGAATGCTCAGTGCCTTAAGCGCCTGCCCTGGCAGGCGCGAGGTTGTGAGTTCAATCCCCAGTGCCGCCAAAAAAAAAAAAATATGGTGAATGTTTAAACATTTTATTACAGTAAAAAATATATTCCCATAAGTCTCCTCAAAATACCCCCCTTACTTGAATACACATCCTATAGTTCTTGGCAATGTGTCTTTCACTGTAATAAGGCTTTTTATTTAATCATCAACCATTCCTCAGATATTTCAATCACCTCGTACACTGTTGATATAATAGGAAGTTAGTACAGCCACAAAGAAAACTCATATAGAAGTTCCTCCAAAAACTAAAAATAGAAACATTGTATGATTCAGTAATCCTTGGTATATATCCAAGGGAATTGAAATCAATAAAGTCAAAGGGGTAAAATCTATACTCCTACGTTAGTTAGTTTGATTTATTTCACATTGTATACATTTGTTAAAACATTACATTACAACCCGTAGATGTAAATAATTATGTTCTTTCAATTAAAAATAATAATAATTTTTAACAGACTGTATTCTGCTTGTTTCTATAACTTCATCAGATCATTGTAACCATCACTGACACTTGCAAGGTAAAATCTGAACACCTCTGCCAGGCTCCTAAGACCTCTATCCACGTGGCCCCAGTGAATCTCAGAGGTCCTCCCCTAACACCTTCCTCTCCAGCAGTATAACCAACTGTCTTAAATTTCTTCAAGAGTCCAAGCAACTCTTGGCACTTCCTTTCTGCATATGCGATTACACTACCCATCTAATAAGCCTTTATTCAACATTCAAAATCCAGGGCAAATGTCTCCTCTTCTCCAATAACAACTAAAGTAAAACTCTTAAGCTACATTTAGTGCCTCGCCTTTGCCAGACACACAGCTCATAACAGTTTAGTTTATACACAGTTTTAGTTTATAAACTAAACAGGCTATACTTGTTTGTTCATATGTCTATTGTGGCACAATCCCATGAACATGGTTTTGGGGTACAGTTTCTCCATTTTTGTACACCCAAAGCCCAGTACAGTGCCTTGTTAATATCCAATGCTAAATAATAAAAGTTTTAAATATAAATAAAATACATTCTTTTAAAGCAAGCAACATAAATAATTGTCATCCAAATAAGTCCTCTAGCTTTATTTCACTACCTTTAATTCTCTGTTGTTGCTCTTTATCCCATCACTTGCTAATGAAAACACCCAGTTTGGTAACCTTTTGTTATGCTTCAAATACAAAGTGGACTCAAAAGATTCAAGTATGAAGGGCTTGATTCCCAATGTAGCAGCATTCAGGAGTTGGGGCCTATGGAAGTGATTGAGCCATGAAGAACTGACCTCATTGGTGGGTTAACTCATTGACTCTTTCATTGGCTAAATGGCATGTTAGAGGGTGTTAGATGAAGTAGGTCATTGGGGTCATGCCTTTGAAGGATATCTTTTCACAGACTCTTTCCCTTTCTCTCTGCTTTCCAGATACCATTAGGTGAGCAATTCTCCTCTGCACCCTTCTGCCATGATGTTTCTGCCAGTTGACTATGGACTGAACCTCTGAAACTGTAACCCAAAGCCTTTTCTCATTCCCTTGTATACATCAATCAGGTAATTTGTCACAGCAACAAAAAGTTAATACACCTTCCTATCAAGGTTTGGAGATTTTAATGTGCTATTATAATAAATAAATCTGCTTCAGGGATGAAAGAATTGAGATACAGAGAGGCTAAGTAATTTATTAAAGTAGAAGTTGTAACCTACATTCTCCATTTTGAAGGCTACACTAACACTATTCCATATACGAGAAAGTTCAAGGAAATAGAACAGGAAGCATTAGATCAGATAGGCAATTGGGTGAACCATCCGAGAAGACCTTGAAGAAAGAGTCTAGTGTCCAGGGAAGGCTCTCAGCAGATCCCTGCAAGTGGGCAGGCCGGCACTATGAAAATAGAAATGGAGAAGGAATCAAAATATGTTCCTATAGCAGACCCAACAGAAATACCAGCATGTTCTAGGCAAGAACCTGTCAGGAAAGTGTAGCAGATAATTTGCATGACTCTAGAGTACTGCTTCTATTTTTTTAACTGTAGCTGTTGACTCTTAGATATCAGTAGATGTGACCCTGGCTCTGACCTACGTACCACAGTTGTACTACTCAAACATTGCCTCGAGAGCAATGGCATAATGTGTTGCTTTTTCTTACAAATACATTTGCTCCTTTTCCAATTACATAAGGTCATTGTTGGGATTTAAGTATTACCCCTAAAATAAAGAGCAGAACCATCACCCCCTTACAAAAAACTTAGCTTGGTCAAAATAAAATTTATTCCAAAGTATCTATGTTGGTTTAAAAAAATAAACCAACTGAATGCTTTCAATTAAGTCAACCCAATGGGGAAAAAAGGAAAATTCTATCTGTCCAATTCGTTTATCCAAAGGGCTGTATCACTTCTTAAAAGTAAATTATAAGCCGGGCGTGGTGGCGCACGCCTTTAATCCCAGCACTCAGGAGGCTGAGGTAGGCGGAGCATTGTGAGTTCGAGGCCGGCTTGGGCTACAACGCGAGCGCAAGGCCGGCCCGAGCTACATAGTGCGACCCTGCCTCAAAAAACCAGGGTCAGGAGTTTGGCTCAGTGGCTTAAGCGCCTGTCTGACAGGTGCGAGGTTGTGAGTTTGATCCCCGGTGCTGCAAAAAAAAAAAAAAAAGAAAAGTAAATTATACTCAATGAGTAGAGTTTACATAAAGTTTCAAACAAAAAGTGATATTCTGCTGGATAAAGAAGGCTCTATAAAATATTTTGTGTATTTATATACTATATTAAATACCACGTATGTATGTCATACATACCACAGCTTACATTATAATTATGAATAAATACTTTATTAACAGTTATATCAGCATGCTACAATTGTGTTACAATTTTAAAATTCATAAGTAGAATCTATCAGTGTGTCACAATGTTAAACTGAACACCAGTTGATGCGTTAATACCATTTTTACCTTTTCAAAATAAACAGTCAACACTTCTGCATATCACCAGATAAATGAACTTCCTTATTTTCCAACGAAGTTTGTTGGAAGAACAAATTCAAAAGAAACAGCTTTCGTTTAAAGATATTTCATAAGCTCCAGACAACTTCTCTAATGCAGAAAAAGTTCCCTAAGTTATAAAGGTAAATTGTATGTGGACGTCAAATTTCATTTTATTCTAATGACTATGAAAAATGAAAAATTGTTTTAACCTAAAAAGTAATTAATATGCAATGGCTAATAATGCAACTATATCTTGGGTGTACCCAGGATACTATTTGAATTCTCTTTAGCTGGGTTGTGAAAGCAAAGTAAAAAGCTGCTCTTAGAAATAATTAGGATTTTGAAACTGAGATGATTATTATATTAGGTCAGAAAGAGCCACTGCTAAATTTATCATTTTCATATGTCTCTTTTCATCTACCAAGTATAATTGCCTTGTTATTTGCCTTTTTTAACTAAAAAATAAAGTTCAGTGCACAAATAAAATTTCAGCACAGTTCAATAAATAAAAGTTGTTTTTACAGTGGTTCAAAATCAAAGCCACCATGTTCCATCCTGGTCTCATTTATTATGGTTTCAGATGGAGCAGAAAGCAGTAATGGGTAATAGGCAACCTTCAGTGAAATAAATGCATGGCTGTGAACTAGAAGGCATCAATGTTCACAGTCCTAATTATTCAGATGTCAGAAGTACATAATTACACGCTTTTATAATGTCAAGATAATTAAGATAGTTCACAAATTTTGCCCGAGTCTTAAGTCCAATTGATCCCAGTGACATCCTGTTTTAAAATGCAGAGGCCTACCCTAGCCTGCTGTTTCTCGGTAACATTTTCCTTGCTCTCTGTTCATAATAATGCACACTGGGACACCATATCGCTACCAAAGCACAGAGCTGGACAAGACTGCGCACTGGCATGTGGGCTTTGGGGCAAGGAGAAAACTAGGAGTCCGCTCTGTCCACTGCCAGTAGATACACTCTGAGACACTGAATCCAGGCCAGCCCATTTTGTTGTAGCTGAAAATAAGGACACTCAGAAACTGAATAAATTTGCCCAACTAACACGCAAAGACGGGATTTGTACCATCATCTTTTAATCTATATGACTGTTTTTAAAAGCTTTCACTGACACAGACAAGGTTTTAAAATATGGACACAGGATTGACATGGACAGGGCATTAATATTCCCATTTAACTAGGTGTTTAAAAACTAATTCAAATGAAAAAGAACAGTATTATATTAATAATGATTATATTATAACAGTTGTCTTGGAAGAAGTTCTTTTTTTCCTCATATCATATGGCTTCAGGAATTCATTTAAAATGTATGACATGCCACTATTAAAAGCATGTGCTGAAATCATAATGATAACCCTCTTGTCCACCCCTACTCATATGGGCCAGCCTATCCTACAAGATACATTTTCACCAGCTATAAATAAAACAGTCATTAGTGCTGACAGGAAATTGTAATAGCAAAGTGTCAATCATTCCCTGTCATGATTATTTGAAGCTTAATTTTTCAAGGTGACTGAACATAAAGATAAAGAGATGTTTTACTGGGTTTTGTTTTGTCTTTCAGACTCAAAAATCTCAGTCAGGTTGAACTTAGCTCTTAACATTATCAAGCATTGCGTCATGTAATCTTTCTCACTGAATCAAACCAGGTAGATCTGGTAGTGAGGTTAGGGGCTTTGCTACTAGTGTTTGTATATAAGTGCTTCTGAAGAAATGAGAAAAATAAAGAGGGAGAAAACATCCTGAGTTTCAGGAGCAGCTACCATGGTAGGGTCCCTGCTTCCTGAGTCCCAGGTACCTCAGTGAGTAGAAGGTGAATTGTCCACCACAGCAGTCACCAGTCACATGTGGATACTAACCACCTAACATGGACTGGTTCAAACAGAAATGACCTATAAGTAAAGAAAACTTCCTGGGTTTCAAAGACTGAGACCAGAAAATGTAAACTATCTCATTAAATTATTTACTTGATTATACATCATATTGAAGTTATATTTTGGATATACTAAAAAAGACATACGATTAATTAACTCCACCTATTTCTTTTTTATTTTTTAAATGTAACTACTAAAAATTATTATTTTTTTAAAGGTAGTAAAATCCAACAAAAGATAGCAGAACAATCAAAACAAAGCAATAGAACTTCAAAGAGAGATACTATGAAAACAATAGCTACTATATTGTATCTTGTTACTTTCAAAACAGTTGACCATTACATAAGGCATATCAAAAACAAACCAAAAACAAAACACAACAATAAAAACAGGATATGAAATGAAGAAAAAAAAAAGAAAGGAAAATTAAACAAAATTAAGCATAACAATGAAACAATATTGGGGCTCCAAGACAAGACAGAGGACAATCCCACATATTTGCCACACTGCACAATGTCATCTACCCAAGAAATGCTCAGACTGCGGGCACCAGGCCTGCAAAATAACCTAACAATACAAGCATTTAGTTGCTTTATGTACCTTAGTTGCTATGAACTTACCAGGTCCTCTGAGCAAGCAGGTTGCTTACGGGAGTGGGGGGGCGAGGAGGCGCGCGCAGAGGGAGTCTTTGATTTGTAGCACGCCCACCAGTAGGCCCATGGGACACACATCTCTTTCTCTTCCTGGAATTTACACAGTCGCACAAACTCACCAGGGAGGCAGGCGGGGTTTCTTCTGGTTGCTGCCTCTTGGCCCAACACGGAGGGTTCTCAAAAGGCACATCGTTCTCTCCCTGGGTTCGTGCGGTCACGCACACTCACCAGGGTAAAAATTATTTTTTTTTAAATCCTGGTTGTTCATATATTCCAGTTAAAAGCAGAATGTAGAACAGATAACTGCACATCCATGCTTATAACAGCATAGCACAAAAGCCAAAAGATGAAAATCACCCAAATGTCTCCTCAGTGCAGAAAAGGATAAACAAAATGTGGTGTATTCATATAATAGCATCTTATTCAGCCTTTAAAAAGAATGATGTGCTATTGGTGCGTGCTAAAACACAATTGATCCTTTGGAACAATGCTAAGTGAAAGAGGTTAGACACAAAAGATCATATAATGGATAAGTTCATTCATATTGAAGTCTGGAGCATAGAACCCTAGAGACAGAAAACAGATTAGTGGCTGCTTACCTGTAAAGGCATGGGATGGAGAAATACAGGTGATAGCTAAAGAGTATACGGTTGCTTTCTGAGGGACTAAAAATATTCTGAAATTACCTGAGGTGAGGTACATGGATATGTAAACATACTAAATCATTGAATTGCACACTTGAAGTGAGTGAGTTGTGTGATATATGAATAATATCTCAATAAAGCTGGTTTTCCTGAAGGAGAAAAATCTTCAAAATGAGGAAAATTGGCCAAAAGGAGACAGAAGCGAATTTCAGGCAGAGGATATGGCACCTGCAAACAGGTGAAGTTGTGAAAGGGCAGATACATGCTCTTCTCTTGAATGGATTCTGCCTGTTCGCCTTCATTCTTTAAATTCTGGTTCAGATTTTCATTTTCCCCATGGCACAGGAACCCAATCCTTACCAAGTAAAACTCTCCGGGTTTGCTCTGTCTACGGTACTGCTGACTATTTCACATGTACACCCTCAAGCAACCTCATTAAAACTGGTACTTACTCCTATAAGAAATTATTATTAGAGAAAGAAGAAAGAAAAAGCCTCCCACAAAATACATTAACTTGTTAGCAAATCTGTATGATTAATACTGTTGCTAAGAGCTGTAGAAGCTGCTAGACAAAAATAATACAACTTCTTAAAGTAACGAAGTAAAAGGGCATTTATAAAAATGGAAATAGTGAAAGAGTTTTTTTCTTACTGAGCTGCATAGAATATGCTGTGTTTTAAACAGAGGAAGATGCTTCTCCCCCAACAGCATTTCAGAAAAGCCAAAAATACTACTAATGCTATTCAGCTAAAGAATGGAGACACTTTATATTATTATTTTCTACAATTCTAAGTCTGTAGATTCACACTATTGGATAAAAAGGTAAAACTGCTACAGTGAAATGAAAACTTGTAAGGTTTGTGTCATTTACATGGCAGAAACATGGAAACGCTGACCTGCTCAGAATGAAGACGACTGAACAGAATCCAAGCCCTGGCAAAGAAAGGAAAGTCAGCTAGCTATGTGGCCCATTCACTCCACATGATTGCAGTAGGAGGAAGACGGTATGATTCACCCCACAATTAGGGAAATGATAAAATGAGGTTCTACCAATAAAATCAGAAGGCCACATGACATAGGTAGCACCTGCTATATGACTGTCAATAATAGGAGAATTACATGACACTTTTAAATCCTTTTTATTCAAATATCTGTGGATAGGTGGTTAAGGATTCATGAAAAACTGGACTTTATTATATAGTTGATTTGATGTTTTAAAATGCATACTATTTGCAGTGGGGTTGTCACTGTGACTGTACTTCATGTTCAGGAGCCTGCAAGACAGGTTCGCTGGGCAAATCTGGCAAGGTTTGGAGATGCCAGCTGGAGAAGTGCTCGAATGCTGTAAACCTAACTTAACTGGAGATTCTGGTCAGTGCTCAGAAGACTAAAATGCTGATAGGTATGCATTTGGTAAAGACCAGGCTTTAACAGTTTCAGTTAGGAACATGGACTCCATTGGCAGTTGGACTTGTTATATTCTGGAAGAAAATTTGTCTACATTTTGTTCATGTCCTAAGACCTCGCAGGAGATTGAGATGATAGGCAGTAGACTAATCTGGCAGAGGAAATGTGAAGACAGCCTAAAGTTAAGTTTGTGGTCTGGGTATGGTTGGGGGCTTTTCGCCAGCTCTATTTTGAAAATCAAGAGGAAACAGCGGAGCAGAATGATTTTAAAAGTTTTGAATCTGGCCAGAAAGGAAGGTTGGGAGAGCTGGGGGCCTGTCAATTGGGAGCAAAGGAGATTAGCATTAAAGATGAGCATTAAAAAGTAGCCAGGTAATTTACAACAGGAAAATAGGAAGGAGGCCTTCGGGCCATCTGAGGAACCATCAAGGCCCCACCCTTCACAAACTAAAAATTGTAAAAGTGAAGGGCTTTGCTTTGAGATGAGAGCCCCAGGACACCACACTGTAGAAAAACCACCTAAACATTTGGAGCCTTGGGATTCTGCCCACAGTGTTCAACCATCCAGGCACTTAATTAGAGTCTCTTGTAGCTATGACACAAAAAGACCAGGCCATTGCAAAAGCCAGGGGCAAAGTTTGATGTCACCCACATGGTGTTGGTTTCATAGGCAGGCAGGATACAAAGTTGTGGGTTAAGGGAGACTTTTACCTAGATTTCAGAAGAAAGCCTAGGAGACCAGGCAGTGTGCCCCTGAGAAGGCAGTGTGTGAAGCTTCAAAAGTAAAACCAAGAGTGCAGTGGAGACCTCAGGAAGTTGGAGAAACTAAGAATGTGGAACAACTGAGGAAAGTCACAAGGAGTGAGCAAGGGATGCCCAATACAGAAACCATGAGGGTTACAACCACTGACAGCGCTGTAGGAGTGGGGATGCCCAAGCCCTTCGGAGTCCTCATGTCATCACCATTTGCTTTGAGTGCTGGGCATAGAGCTTCAGGATTTAATATTTGCCCCACTGGGTTTTGGTCTTGCTTTGGTTCCACTGATTTTGATTCCCTTATCTTTCCTTTTTGGAGTGGGAGTGCTTGTCTATGCCATTGTATGGTGGCAGTGTTTAACTTTCTTTTTGGCATCACAAGGATTCATCGCTAAAAGTTTTCCTTAAGTCTCACGGCAGATTTTAGACATGGACTTTCCAGCAATACTGAAACTGTTAAGATTTTGGCAATTCTTAGAGAATGCATTTACCATAAAGAGATGTGCATCTTTGAGAGTTAGGGTCAGATTATTATGATTTATATCCAGAGGTCCCCAACAGCCTCATGTTGCTTATAGCTGGGGCTTTTGGAAGGTGATTGCAGTGTGGGAGATTATTATGGCTGACTTGCTGTTAGTAGGAAGGGTCTGGACAGAAAAGGGGGCAGTGACCTGGAAGGGTACATCTGCCTTCCTGGCTTCTCCCTTGATCTCTTTCTGTTTCCCAGCTGCCATGCCCCTGTGCCATGCCACACTACCTTAAAGCCAACCACTTCTGGAGTAAAAACTGAGGCAACATAGAACGCTCCTCCATTAATTTGTTGGTATCAGGTACTGGGTCTCAATGATCAGAAAAATGACTAAAATACTACTCTTGGCCAGGAATATTTTAGAGTCTTAAATGGGGATTTATATAGCCCTATATGATAACATAATAAGACTGGAAAGCAATTAGAGTATCTCAAAACCAAAACTTGTTGCATAGGGTATTTAGGGCCCAGACAAGAAAGAATGTTATTCTCTGTCCATCGCCTTTTAAAAGTGGGCAGGTGATTCGGGGTGGATGTTTCTCTGTTCCATGAAGTTATCTCTGACTTCTGATGCCTTACATATCTATTAGTGAGAAAAACAAGAATTCGATTGATGTTATATTTGAAATATATTGTAATTTATACTTAAACTCATCACAAACCATTCTTAAAATATGATCATAGGGCCAGGGATTTAGCTCAACGGTGCAAGCACCTGCCTGGGAAGCATGAGGTCGTGAGCTCGATCCTTGGTACCAAAAAAATAAATAAATAGAAAATAAAAATATGATCATGCAATTCAAAATCCCATTGCACTGATTAACGATTTGGTTTTTTGTGGGGTCTTTTTTTTTTTTTTTTTGGTTTTTTGGTGTTTTTGTTTTTGTTTTTGTTTTTTTGTCATTTTGAAACAGGGTCTCGCTATGCAATTTAGGCTAGCATTGGGCTCACTTTGTAGCCCAGGCTGTTCTTGAACTTGCAAAGATCCTCCTACTTCAGCCTCCTGAGTGCTGGGATTACAGGAATGCACCATCATACCCAGCTGATCAATACATTTTTAAAATCCCTAAATGAAATGGGATAGCCAACCTAACAGAAACTTGCCAGTGAAGTCTCTGCTTGTTATCTTGAAAGAGTCCAACACAACTCCAGCACATTCAAGAAGCAGTGGTTCCTCCGGAGGCCACTTATCTTTGTCTTCCTGTGATCCTGCACACTTCCACGAATATCATAAGCAGTCAATAGTCATTTAGTCAACCAACGAATCAATCAATCTTTTTATACTCCAATGTCAAGCTAACCCAGGTCCTAACCCAGAGGAGACACTAAATCAATACACTTGTTGAATTAGCAAGTTACAAAAACATCATACAAATCTCTAAGACTGGGAGGCAACAAAATTAAAAGAACATTGAAGACAGAGAGGTCTAGTGTTAAGGGAGTCCCAACCCCACACCTCAGAATCTATTTGAAAGTACACAAGTTGAGTCACTTGCTGGACCTTACTAGTGTCACTTTTTCCATGTGTAAAATAAACATAGTAAAAAGAATTTTCATTTTTAAGTGATGAAAGTTATTATTACTTGTCTCTAACTTTGTGTATCCTTCACTAAACTAGATACTTAGTAAACTTATTTATATTGATTTTACCTGTATATTTTGAGAATAAAGTGTTTAACATTTTTTTCTTAAATTTCATCCTCAGTCTAAAATAATTTCTTATAAATAATAATGAATTCTAAGATTAAAGAAAGAGAGATTAGCTAAAGAAAAGATTGTGTTAGGTTGAAAAGCCTCAGCCTGAAGGCCAAATTTGGTCCACTTCTGCTTTCATGAAGATATTGAAACAGCCTCCCCTATTCATTTACTCCTTCTCTGTGGCTGCTTTTGCACCTCGTCAACAGAGCCAAACAGTTGTGACAGAGACAATAGGGTCCACAGAACCAAAAATATTTACTACCTGGTCCTCTACAGAAAACTTTTTCTGACCCTATCTAAGGTCATTTACTGAGCAACAAACATATGGTATGACTTTGTGTCTAGTATATTAGGAAACCATTCATAAACATCAATAATAGTTGCCACTGTTGACCGAGGACAACATCACTCCTTCCCCTTCATTTTAGAGGGAAGATTGAAAAAAGACAGTAAGATGAAGTGGTTCATATCCAAAGAGTAGACATCCTTCACTAAAGGACATTACACAATCCTTCACTGTCAAGAAAATGAAAACCGAAGGGTTAAGAATATAGGAAACCTGGATGGGCAGCATTTTCTTACTTCCACTCATAATTCATGATTACAAGTGGCCAGCGCTGACTTGTATCATCATATCATAATATGGAGCAAGACAAATTCTAAAACCCTTTAGCGACATCAAGCAGCAATCTGATTCCAGTTGCTTTTTCGTGGCAGTCACTAAAGGCTTGACGCCGCATTCAGGCCCTGCTGCTGCTAAGAGATCAACAGCATGATCTCCACGTCACCCTGCTGCGGCTCTCACCAGAATTGTCAAGACCGGGCCCATGAAATCTGAATGCTGCCTAGGACACAGGCTTCTGTTTGCCACAGTAAACCCCCTGGTATTTCACAAACTACATTTCACCACTGACATCCACAGGAAAATCACATTAGTGGCCCTGGAGCCCATTTACGCTTACGTCTTCACCAATGTTTTCATCAACAGACATCTGAACAACGGGTAGTTAGGAAAACTCAGGCAAGTTGAGTTTATGTGTTCTGTACCCCAAGAAAATTTTGCAAAGCATTGACCCTAGAAACTTCTTTTTGAGATAGTTCATAACATACTGTACGTTAGAAGCAGAATATCACATTTGGTCTATTAATACATTTTTCTTGACTGATTTTTATCATGGTAAAATATATATAACTAAAACGTGTCACTTTGATCATTTTTTAAATGTAAATCTCAATGGTTTTAAATATGTTTACATTGTTGTGTGACCATCATTATTACTCCTCTCAATAAATTTTCCAGCATCCTATACTGAAACTCTGCACCTTTTAAATAATAACCCCATTCCCTCTTCCTGCCATCTCTGACAACCCCCTTGCTTTCTGTCTCTATGAATCTGACAACTCTAGGTACCTTAGATGGAGGAAACCATGCAGTATTTGTCATTTTGTGACTGGATTATTTCACTTCAAGTATTAAAGGTTTATCCATGTTGTAACATATATTGAAAGTTCACTGCCTTTTATTCTTCCATATGCATATAGCACATTTTTCTTATCCTCTTTTCCACTTATGGACACTGGGGTGTTTCCATGTTTTTATCTCTTGCAAATAACGCTGCTTGCTGCTATGCACATGGATATACAAATACTATTTCATGTCTCTGCTTTCAATTGTTTTGGATACGTATTCAATGGTGGAATTTTTAAATGATATGGTAATCTCTCAAGGAAACTTTGTATTGTTTTCTATAGCAGTGGCACCATTTCTACCAACAGTGCACAAGTGTTCTAACTGTTCCATGTTCTCACATACATTTGTTATTTTCTAAGGATTTTTTTGTAATGGCCAAACTAATGGGTATAATGTTGCATCTCAGTGTAGTGTTGATTTGCGTAATGATATCAAGCACATGCACATTTTTTACTGTGTTCAGAGAATGAATTTGTTAGTCTGTGGGGAAAAGACATTGTAATTCTTTCTGGATATTATTTGCTGTTCTCCAAAGTGATTTACATTTATGAGCAGTGAGTATTTGAAGAAGGAGTTATTTTAAGTTTTCTATTTTCTGTTTAATTTTGAAACAGTAGTAGATGCTTAGAAAAGTTTTAATGACAATATAAAGAGTTCCCCTATGAACTCTACTCAGCCTCCCCTAATGTTATTATCTAACATAGCTATGGAACATTTATCAAAACTCAGAAGTTAACATTGGTACAACAGAGCCAGGCGTGGTGGCACGTGCCTTTAATCCCAGCACTCCGGAGGCTGAGGTAGGTGGAGCATTGTGAGTTTGAGGCCGGCTTGGGCTACAAGGCAAGCACAAGGCTGGCCTGAGCTACATAGTACGACCCTGCCTCAAAAAACTAGGGCTGGGAGTTTGGTTCAGTGGCTTAAGCACCTGCCCTGGCAGAGGTGAGGCTGTGAGTTTGATCCCTGGTGCCCAAAAAAAAAAAAAACAACACATTGATACAACACTTAACTAACCAACTAATGTCTCTGCCAATCTGTGACGCTTCCACTCCTTCTTTGTTAGTCATGATTTTAACCCTACTGAAGAGGATTAGTCCTTGTTTTGTAAATTGTTAATTTACATTCTTGTGGGGCTGGAGATATAGTTCAGTGGCACAAGCACAAGGTCCTGCTTTTGATTCCTGGTATCAAAATAAATTAATTAATTAATTAAACTGTTCTTGATTCTTGTGATATTTTCTCATGATTAGACTGACATTATGAATTTGGTGGGGCATAAACCATGGAGGTGAATTACTTCTTTCTCATTGTATCATATCCAGTGTTGGCTGACATTATTATGACTTGTCATTAGTGGTACTAAGTTTTATTACATGTTGAGATAGTGTCCCCAACATTTTTTTCATCCTGAAGTCACTAGTTTTGCTTTTACATATTATTTATTCACCACCAGCCCTCTAAATCTAGCCTACTTGTATAATGAGGGAATTTATACTCCTACTGGTGGAACAAACACTGAAGAATTTGTCGACATATGTTAAATCCACCACAGAAATTAATATTTTCAAGAATATATTTGAGACTAGGCAAATACCCTGTTGTTCTTTAATGTTTCAGCCACTAATTTTAGCATTCATTCAGGAATCATATTGGCAGCAATTATTACTGTGGCATTCTTGTTGTCTTTTTCTGACTCCCTCAATCTTTCTACATTTAATGCTTAAAATTCTCCTATAAAGATTTATCATTTATCCTTCATGTATTTATTTATTTAATAATTTATTTGTATCACCATAAACTCTTGAATATTTATTGTAATCTTCAGCATATAACTAGGTCATGTTTTTGTTTATTTTATTGCTCAAATCGCTCCAGTTTGGACCAATGAGAATTCTTTTAGGTTGGCTCTAGTGTTCTTTTAATGTATTCTAACACACACACACAGCCACACACACACACACACACAATTTTTCTGACACCACAAAATTCACTAGGATTATCATGTATTTTCCCTCCTTAGCCCTAAAATCAGACATTTCTCCAAGGAACTGTGGTTCAAAAGAGACAGTTTTAAAGTCAACTTCCATATGTTGCTATGTATAGTTCCCAGATTATTTCTATGCTTTAATTATGCTGTAATTAACTGTAGATTTTCCATAATGAAGCCATATGCATTATGGTTCTCAGGCTAATCAGCTAATTAAGAAAGAACACAAATCCACAGATAATGCTTCAGTCTTCCCATCTGACCACTTACTTACTAATCACTATGGGTCCTATAGGTTTTAGAGTCCCTGATTGTACAATGAAAAGGCAAAAAATGCTCACAGAAGAAATTTCTCCTTGAATCAGAGAACTATTTTATTTTACCAAAAATAAATTTAAGCCTTAGTTAACCTCCACTTCATCTTCTGTAGCCCTTTCATAGTTAAACATTATTACTTTCTTTTGATTATCAACTCTAAATAAAATTTTTAAAATTGTACTCTATCAAATTACAAATAGATAAGAAAAATGTAGAGCAATGAATGCTGCTTATGTGCAAATTCTAAAGTTTCTATTTTGATGTATTATCATCATCTCCTGAGCAACTATTTATCAAACAGTTTAAACACGAAAGCAAGAGTTCTTGTCAAAGGGGACATATGACAATTTCTGTAGGCACTTTTGGTAGCAGAGCTGGTAGGGATGTTACTGGTTTCTAATACATAGAACCCTCATAGGTGGAGTCCTGGGATACTGCTTAACATCCTACAATGCATATGAGTCCTCCACCACAAGGAATTATCCAACCCAAAATTCAGTGGTTTCAAGATTGAGCAATGCTGCTCTAAATGAAATTTTCAATTTTAAAATTGGCTAAATGGTTAAGTGACAAATATTTCCCTTCAAAACTCTTCAAAGTATTAACAGTCTCTAAGGATGGCCACCACTAAACTTTGAATACAACAATGTTTTTCTTCACACCTAGGAAATCATCAGAGTTGCTGTTTCCAGTCTGACCTTTTGAATACCCAAGGGTTCTAGCAACTGAATCCCTTCTATCAAAGAAGAAGAGTATAAGGACAGTTATGGCACAAAAAAGTCTTGAAAATACTGTTCAACTAAAAGCCTCATTTTACCATTTCCTCTCCCTGTTCCCACATGGCTACACAAATACTAATAATACATGATAAATATACATAAAAACTCTAACAAAAAGCAGTCTGTAGTACTAATTGCTGGTCTCTCTATGGTCCACATTCAATTTGATTTCTTTGGATCATCACCATCTTCCCTTCAATTTACAAAGCTACTAAAGGACTTTCGTGTCTGTGCCCTTCATGGTCAGTGGGGATGGCATCATGGAACAAAGGAGACCCTGGGAAAAGAATCTTGAATGGAGGGGAGCACACAGAGCCAACCAGTCCATTCTATACTTTGGTCCTGATATCAGGTTATTGAAACCCAAAGATGGAAAACCCCACATTGAGTCATTCAGTCCTCTCCCAAGAGGGTAATGGTTATGTAGGACAGTGTATTATTTAGCATTTTGTCCAGTTCTATTTTAAGTAGTTCTTCCTTGGAGGTCTATTAACTCAAACATGGCAAGGCATTCATTACTGGTTGGCTTTATACTGATTGGTAATTTCTTCCACAAAACACAGTGTCCTGCTGAGATGTTAAAAAAAAAATACCAAACAACATGGAAACAGTGCAATATTGTAGAAAGAGTGTGAAGCAATCAGCAAATTATTCCAAAGTGGCCCCATAAATTCATTCTGAAAGTACTTTCTTCAGCATATTGTTGCTTAAAGAAGTGACCATATTCAAGCTCAGCTTCCCACAGGACTGATGGTCTCATATCCTTTTTCTCCCTTAGAAATATCTCATGAGCCATAAGCTTGCTCAGTATATTACTAAGGACAGCATCAGTCACTACTAAAGGCTGTGTTTTTCATTTTAAACAATGAAATCAAACAAAACAAAGCAGAATAAAGCTAAGCTGAACAGAACAATGAAAGCAATATAGAACTTCAAAACAACATAATAGGAAATCAACAATGGTTGCCATAATGTCTCTTGTTTTCTTCAAAATAGCTGTTCATATCTTCAGACATAATAAAGTCAAACAAAATTAAACAGAATAAAACCAAGCAAAATAAAAGAATTAAAGCCTATTTTAAAGAGAATAAAACCAAACAAAATAAAACAGAATAAGTCCAATCATAACAACAACAGTGAAACTGCTACAATATTTCAAAACAGGATATTAGACAATCAAAAATGACTACCACAATGCCTCTTATTATCTTCAAAATTGCTGCCCATACCATCACACATAATAAAATCAAGCAAAACAGAACAGAATAAAACCAGTCAAAACAGAGCATTGAATAAAACAAAACAATAAAACAGAGCAAAACAAAACAGTGAAAACAATATTGAATTTTAAAAACAACACAGAAGGAAATCCTCCACAGTTGCTATATTGCATATTGTTATTCTTTTAATAGATGCTCAGACTACTGGCATTTGGCCTGCAAAATCAATAAAACAGTAGAAGCATTAAGTTGTTTTGGTATTTCAGGTGCTATCAACTCAGCCTGTCCTTTGAATCAGCTGGTTGCTTAAGGGGTGGGAGGTGTTCTTGTCTCCCAGCCCACATGCTGGTTGCCTCATGAGATGGGTGAATTGGCTTCTTTTTCTTCTTGTTGCTCCTCCCAGGCCCAGCATGACTCTGTCAACTCACATAAAGGGCAGAATTCGCTTATTCTCCTCCTGGGACTCACATGGCTTGTGCCAGGTCATGGGAAGGTTGAATTGGCTTCTCACTCTCCTTGTTACTCCTCCCAGGCCAGCATGGCTTCTGCCAAATCACAGGAAGGGCGGATTTGGCTTGTTCTCCTCCCAGGACCCACAAGGTTTACACTGAATCACAGGAAGGGTGAATTGGCTTCTTGTTCTTCTTGTTACTCCTCCTAGGCCCAGCATGGCTTCTGCTGACTCACAGGAAGGGTAGGTTTGGCTTGCTCTCTCCCAGAACCCACATGGCTTGCACGGGTCATGGGAAGGGTGAATTTGCTTAAAGCCTGTTTTAAAGCATTATGGATGGAACATAAAGAACATATGGCAAAAGAAAAGTGGAGACATATAGATCAGGGGCAAAATATAGCCGCTCCAGGAAGTGAAAGAAGTTCCACAAATCAAAGAAGATATACATAAACAGATACTGGACTTAAAAAATAAAGCAATCAATGAGTTTACAGAACACACTAATAAGCAGCTAACTGAGCTAAGTAAAATGACACAAAACATGAATAAGCAGTTTAGCAAAGAATTACAATCCATAAAAAGGACCAAACAGAAATCCAAGATATTAAAAATGTATAAAAAGTATGGCCAGCAGAAGTGACCAATGTGAGGATAGAGTCTCAGACTGGAAGATAGCACTGATGTTTGTGACCAATTACTCAGAGGTACCTTAAAAACAAAAGAGAATATGTAAAATGTATCCAACAGCTTCTAGATGACCCAAAGAAGACTAATCTAAAATTAATTTGAGTAAGTTAAAAATCAGAAGACACCACAAGTGGCATAAAATACCTGTACATAAAAAATAATATAAGAAAAATTTCCAAATATAGAGAAAGAATTTAACATAAAGATAAGGAAGGCCTATAAAAGCCCAAATAGCCACAATTATTAAAGCACTTCTCCATAACCTATCAGATAAATCCCAAATATATAATACAAAGAAAGAATTTTAAGAGAAAAACAACAAATAACTTATGCAGGTAAATCCATTAAATTACAGAATACTTCTCACCACAAACCTTAAAGGCCAAGAAAGTTTGGAATAAAGTGTTTCAAGGAAAAAAAAAAAACTTCCTACCCAAAATGTTATATCTTGCAAAACTATTTTTCAAAATTTGATGGAGAAATTAAGTATTTACAGGAAAAAGAGCACCTTAAGAAATTCATAGAGACCAACAAGCACTCCAAAAATTTTCAAGTATATGCTAGAAAGAGACAGTGAGGCCAACAATGCTGAAAACGCTAATATAATGAATAAACTACACAGGATGAGGAATTAGCAAAGAGGGGAAA
This sequence comes from Dasyprocta punctata, assembly GCA_004363535.1. Lineage (NCBI taxonomy): Eukaryota > Metazoa > Chordata > Mammalia > Rodentia > Dasyproctidae > Dasyprocta > Dasyprocta punctata. Next base: position 26,872 of record RJWM01023473.1, read on the forward strand.
AGGGGGAATTAGCAACGGGAAAGTAATGCAATGACAAGAATATCACTCACCTTTCAGTATTCACCTTTCTCAAGTGAATTATCTAGAGTCCCCCATTAAAACACACAGATTGGTAGACTAGATCAAAAAACAAAACCTAGGTGAACGAGACAAGAAGGTCCAGAGACCAGAGGGAATGGCAGTGACACAGCATGGTACTGACTAGGGTGCACAAGATGAACAGATGGGACTAACAGTGTGGAAAAGTATGAAGCAATAATAACGTGATCCAACATGTGGTAATTTAGGTGAACCAGCATTGTGCTCAGGGATAAAGATACACAGACTGCAAACAGGTAGGTAGGGCTGCCCTTTTTGTTGCTTTTATTTCCTTTCTGTTTTCTTTTTCTTTTGTTTTTTGGGTGTTTTTCTTATCTTTTTTCTCTTTTCTAAATGGTTGCAATCATTTAGAGAACTCCAGCCACAGAAAACTAATCCCTAAACCCAGAGACCAACTTCAAATAATCCCTTTGCTTATTGCTTCATTCTTTCTCTTCTGCTCTCTTATCTAATTTCCCAAAGCTTGTGCGATCATCCTTTGTCCTACACCCTTGCTTCTATTTTCTTTTCAGCTCTTTGTTTTATCCACTATCCTTAAATTTCCCCACCACAAGGTAAAACCTCTCCACCAAGGAGAAACTGTTTGCATACATGCATCTAATTTTTGATTGGTTCTCTGTTATAAAACTGTAAATTTTCCTCCAATAATTAAAGGTACAGAGTTAATAGTTACCACAGTGCATCAGTCTCCAAACTGAGCTTGATGCTATTGTTATTGCTCATTATACTACTTTTGCTAGGATGTCATATCTTTTCTAATCCATTGTTTACACTTCTGTAACAATACTAGGAAGCCGTGGGGTAATAATCTCACCACAGCCCAGCACCAACGAACTGGGGACTGAGCCAAACAGATACCAACACCTCACTCTTAGTTACCTGGCAACATAGGCTCATAGGACAGATGCAAACCAAGAATCATCTACACACAAAAGACATCCTTGAAGAATAGACTTTTTCCACAGAGAACTTGATGCTAGTGATATAGCTACCTACTACAAAAACCTACAAGAGTCAATACAGAAAATAAAACAAAAATTTTTCAAAGATAAAATGACAAGATACGGAAGCAAAATACAGTCTCAGATCTCCAACTCACCCAGAACAAGTCCAGGACATGAGACAGGGGAAAATGGAAGATCTGTATCTGAAATTTCAGAAATGATAGCAACCAAAGAAACAAATCCTTGACACTATAGAGGAAATCAGATCAGAAATAATCTCTCAAGTGAAAAAAAACTGGCAACAATCATAAAGGAAATAATCAGCAAATATAGAATAGAGATAGATTTTAAAAATAGAGAACAATATGAAAAAGAAGAAAACCATGAAAGATCAAAATAGGAAATAAATAGAAGGCATAAAATGAATTCAAATAGGTATCAAGGAAATTAAAATTTTCACTGAAAGTTAGTAAAACCACTTAAATGAAACCAAAGATGGACTTTCAGACCTTGAAGACAGGATCACAGCTAGCAATCATGACGGGAAAGATCTCTTAAAGATCACAAGGGATCAGGAAAAAAAATGATTCAACAGCTATAAGATGACACAAAGAAAAACAATATAGGACAACTAGGTATCAATGAAAAAGCAGGAGTCAACAAAAATGACATAAAAAGACTATTTGCAGAAAAAATAGCAGAAAATTTCCCAAACATGGGAGCAGATTCTGACATACAGAAAAGTGAGGTGTATAGAACTCCAGCTAGCCATGATCAAAATAAATCTACATCCAAACATATAATAATCTAGATCCTAGAAATTCATCACAAAAACAGAATATTAAAAGCTTTTAGAGAAAAGAAACAGATCACCTATCAAGGAAAGACCATCAGAATAATGGCAGACTTCTTAACACAAACCCTGAAGTCAAGAAGAGCTTGAAGTATTTCAAGTCCTAAAAGAAAACATCTTTCAACCCAGATTGATGTACTCTGCAAAACTGCCTTTCAAAATTAATAGAGAAGTGAGAAATTTCCATGGCAAAGAACAACTGAAGAAATTCATGACCACCAAACCAACCCTACAAAGAGTACTAAAAGATATTCTAGACAGAAATAAAAATGACCACAATTCCAAGAACAACAACAGAAAGAAACCACCAGGCAGGAAAAGCCGTTAAACACAGGGGAAAATCAGGGAATCAACAGCAAGAAAATAACATGACAAACATAAGTCAATATGTATCAGTTATAACCATCAGTGTTAAAGGCCTCAATTCACCAATCATAAGAAACAGATTGGATCTGTTGGATGGATCAACAAACAATTTAATGTATCAAGAAACAATATCCAACAATATGCTGTATACAAGAAACACATTTAACTCAAAAACAAATTCATAGACTGAAAGTCAAAGGATGCAAAATAATACTCCATGAAACAGAAACCAAGGAAAAAGCAAGGGTAGCTATTCTGTTTGCAGACAATATGAACCTCAAACCAAGAATGATCAACAGAGCTAAAGAATGTCACAACAGGGGCTGGGGATTTAGCTCAGTGGCATAAAAGCCTGCCTGGAAAGCATGAGATTGTGAGTTCGATATCCAGTACAAAATAAAAGAAGGTCACTACACATTTGTTAGGGGAAAACATCAAGAGGAAGAGATAACAATCATACATGTGTATGCACCAAATAAGAGAACATCCAACTACATAAGACAAATATTAATACACATGAAAAATCAAATAAACACAAACATGATTGTAACAATGAACTTTAATACCAAATTATCACAAAGATATAGAACACCTAGACAAAAAATATCAGCAAATAAATAACAGAATTGAACCAACCTTCTCAACAAATGGACTTAGTGGATGTTTACAGAGTATTCCACTTAAGAACAACAGAATACACATTCGTCTCAGCTGCACATGGGATTTCTCTAAAATAGACCATATACTAGCACACAGAACATACTTAAGTAAATGCAAAGGAATTGAAATTATCCCAGACATATTATCTAACCATAGTTCAATGAAATTGGAAATTAATGATAAAAGAAACTTCCCAAAACTCCAAAAACACATGGAAATTAAATAACACCCTACTGAAAAACCAATGGGTCACAGATGAAATTAAACAAACTAAATGATATCTATAGTTAAACAAAAATGCAGATACAACATAACAGAACATATGGGATACAATGAAATCAGTCATAAAAGGGAAATTTATAGTGGTTATTTCTCATATCAAGAAAACAGAATGAGCACAAATAAACAACCTAATGTTGCTCCTTGAGCTTCTCAAAAAAGGAGAGTAAGTCAAGTCTAAAGCCCATACATGGTGGGAAATTATAAATATCATAGCAAAAATTAAACAATTGAGATTAAGAAACCAATACAAAGAAATAATGAACCAAACAGTTGGTTCTTTAAAAGAATAAATAAAATCGATAAGCCCTTAGCCAACCTTATCAAAAAAAAAAAGACAAGACTCAAATTCACCCATTGAGGAATAAAAAGGATGAAATCACTACAGATCTTGTGGAAATTCAGAAGATCATCAATACCTACTCTGCAAATCTATACTCTCATAGGGTGGGAAACACAAAAGAAATGGACAAATTCCTAGATACATATGAATTACCAAAGCTGAATCAAGAAGATACAACAATTCTGAATAACCCAATATCAGTTAATGAAATTGAAAATGTAATTAAAACTTTACCAACAAAAAAAACCCAGTTCCTGATGAATTCACTGCTGAATTCTACAAGAAATTTAGAGAAGGTCCAATGCCAATACTCCTCAAACTCTTCAATGAAATTGAAAGGGAAGCAAAACTCCCTAACTCATTCCTGAAAGCAAGTATTACCCTGATACCAAAACCAAAGATAGATCCAACCAAAAAAGAGCACTATAGAGCAATCTCCCCAATGAACATAGATGCAAAAATTCTCGATAAGATACTACTGCACAGAATGCAGCAAATCATCAAGAAAAATATACACCATGACCAAGTGGGATTCACCCCCAGGAATTCAGCGATGGTTCAACATACACAGATCAATAAATGTAATACACCATATCAACAGAACCAAAGACAAAAATCACATGATCATCTTAATACATGCAGAAAAAGCTTTTCACAAAGTCCAACACTCCTTCATTATAAAAACCCTTCAGAAAATTGGAATAGATTCTCTTTACCTCCATCTGATAAAAGCCATTTATGACAAACCAACATCCAACATCATACTAAATGTATAAAACCTGAAAGTTTTCACCCTAAAATCATCTACAAAACAAGGATGCCCATTATCATCACCCCTATTTAATATTGTTCTGGAAATATTTTCAAGAACAATTAGACAAGAGAAATAAATAAAAAGGACTTCCTCCAGGATGGCCACCCAGATGACACCGTGACAGGGAGGCTCCCTGAATATACCATCAAAATGCTGGAATATAAACTAATATAATAACAGAGAGAAGGAAAAAAGAGGGAGATGGGTCCTCTGGACCCAAGAAGAATCTAAAACGAGAACTGTAGCCCATGGAAAGAGTAAAAGAATGAAATAAAGGCAGAGACCAGAAGTACCTCTGTCTGGAGCGGAATCCAATCAGCGCTGCGACCCGAGCTGAGAAGGTACGATCCTGGTGCTCTTGATGCACGGGGGAGCTGCCGGTGGATTTGCTGTGGTGTGGCGCGATGGCAGAGACGACGGTCGACCATGGAGCGAGGTGGTCGCAAGCGGGCGAGTGAGTGAACCCAGCGGCCCCCACCCCCCCACCCCCGAGGGAGAGTGAGGGACAGCCATCTTGAGTCCAGAACTGCACCTAATTAGGCACGATTCCCAGAAGGCTGTGGTGGAAACGGTGCTGGTGCCCTGGGGTTGATAGAGGAGGTTTGGCGGACGGCCCTGTACGATTTACCAGACAGCGGCCCCATCCTCTCGCGCACCACAGTAGACATTCGCGGAGCAGAAACAGGCTCGGGAGAAGCAGTGGACCAACATGGCCTCACGGGCGAGCCCAGGAAAATGCCAAGATGGAAAGGCAGAGGGCGCTCTCCAGACTCCGATACAAGCAGACCCGATTCTAATGCTGAAATGGTTGGGAGTCCAAAAATTAAACTCTCAGAGGAGTTGACAACAGAAGTGGGGAGACAACTCCACGAACCTATGAAAGAAATTAAAGCAGCACTGTTAACCCAACTGAGAATTGAAATGAAACTCATAATCGGGGAATCACTAAACGCCTCTAAAGGAAACATAGCAGGAAAGGTGGAGGATGAAAAATCAAAGGAAATTGAGAATGAAACTAATAAAAAATTAGAATGCATTAATCAGATTCAGAGACATTACCAGGACATCAAAGA
>RJWM01023474.1:0-32125 GCA_004363535.1 Dasyprocta punctata
TGCTGGGAAGAATTCTGGAAGGTGGGCCCACTTTCTATTTCTATTAGTGTATAGCAAATCACTTTTAATCAAGAGAGTACAGGATTTTAATGATTTATAGAGGCCAATACATGATTCATTGCAGCAGTTTTGTTAAGGAGAATATCCTTTGTTTAAAAGAAATTTTAAAAGAGCACCAAAGAGGTATAAGATAAGACAAAATTAAGGAACTGAAACTCGGAAAACTCAAAAAAGAAAAGTCACCTCTTTTTCACCCTGAGGGCAGTTGTCATTCCTAAAGAAAGAACTATGCAACTGCAGACTCTGTTGACTTTGTGCCATCAGAGAAGCTAAATTCAAGCTGGCCAGACTCACACAAATGAGCAAGAATCATAATCCTGCTATCAACTTAATCTACATCCTGGAGGGCTCACCCTGAAATTAAGTGAGTGGCAGACTGGCTTTGATGTTCTTTTGCCGACCACTCTTCATTCCTTAGTGAAACACCATGAGGAAATCGTGGCACCGTGTTAGGCTTTCACAAGCAGGGCTGGTGGCAGAAGGTAACAGAAGGACTCTGTGCTTTCGGTGGCTACAGAGTTTCCACGAGCATCAGTCCAGAGAAGATTCATGTCTTGGCTGCAGACACACCTGCTCACTCATAATAATCACCAGAGAGTCCCGGAAAGCTTTGAATTCCACATGCAACTTTCGGTTTTTCCTAAATGCCAAGATCCCAGCCCTTTCTGTGGGTTCACAGGACTGAGGCCTCTTTAGCAAGCAACGTGGTTTTCTTTCTTGACTGACTCCTGCTGGTTCATTAAAGATGATGACAACCAAGCCAGCACTTGAATGAATGCCCCCAAGTGGTGTCCAAGAAGTGGCTCAGAGTTTAAAATTTTGCAACCACAGCTTGCAACTGCATACTTTCTTAGTATACATTTTCCAAACTCTGACCCAGCCTAAGAGGGGAGGTACAGAAATACACTGAAATTTTCAACTTCCACCCCAAACTACTGCTAAAAAAATAATTTCCCAAATCAGAACATGAAGAGCAAGATGTATGCTCTACAATAATGAGAAACAGTAGCTAAAAGAAATACAAAAAAGATACACACTTGTTAAAATATGCTTGCCACATTGCAATAGATGACAGACACTTAAAAATACTTAAGGGGGAAAACACTATAAAATTAGAAAAAGGCAGAGAAGTGCAAATACAAATGACAGTCTTGGAAATTAAAAACTGAAAAGATGAACTTAACAGTTAATTAGATATAAAAGGGAAAATTAATGCATTATATATCACAAAAATTATCTACACAGCAAAACAAAGATTAAAATATTTAAAGAAAGACTGTATGAGAAAATTTCAAAATAAACTATATATACACTGATTCTTACAAGTAGAAAATTTATATATATCATTCTAAAAGCTTAGAAAATCAAAGGTAAAGGAAGCATTACATCCAAAGGAGCCCTCATTAGATTGACAGCCACTTTCTCAAAACCAATGAAAACCATTGCTATGACTTGTGTTTTGATGTCCCCCCAAAGCCTCATGTAGTCTTAGGTGGGGCTTTTTCAGAGGTGGTTGGATACAAAATGCTTGACACTAGAACTGATTAGCAGTGCAATGCTAGTATCAAGGGCACAAGAATTAAGGGTGTGAGTGTTCCCACCCTGAGTAGCCCGGTTAGAGAACAGCTATGGTTGTTCCTTGTTGCTCTGCTACCTTCGCTCACCATGAACTGTTTCTCCTCTGTGATGCCTTTCTGCCATGCCACCTTGTGTTAGAGCCAGCCAAGTATAGACTGAAACCTTTACAAACTGCAAGCCAAAATGAACCTTTCTTCTTATAACTTTTAAGTGTTGAATATTTTGTCTCAGCAATAAGAAAACACACACTGAATTTGATACCACAAAAATGAAGTCATTGCTGTTACTGTACCTGATCATGTGGATTAGGAAACTTTAGAACTGGTTTGTGGGAAGGGAAAGAGTTAGAAAAGGATTGGAGAGGCTGACTGAAATAGTGGGCCTGGAATACCTGAGGCTGTACTTAATGGGAGATTCTGGTCAGAGCTCAGAAGACCAAAAGGCTGGTAGAAATTCTGCCAGTAAAGACCAGGCTCAGGAGGTTTCTTCTGGGAAGAAGGACTGCATTGGGTACTAGATGCCAGACAATGTGTGCTATACCTTGGCAAAAAGTTTATCTGCATTTTGCTTATATCCAGAGACTTTGCCAGAGACTGAAATTGAGGGCAGTGGACTAATTAATCTTGCAGAAGAAGTTCCAAAGCAGTCTAATGTTGAGGCAGTGGCATGGCTACTGTTGGGGGCTTTCATCCAGATTTATGTTGAGAATCAAGAAAAATAAACTGAGCAAGATGATTTAAAATGTTGTGAGTTTGGGTAGAAAGGATGCTCCAATAAGGCTGTGATCTGTAAAGATGGAACAGAAGAGAAATTGGTCACTGAAAAGACTATCAAGAAAAAGCCAAGCTTTTCAGAAGGCAACAGAAAAGATGGCCTGAGGACAACATGACAACCAGCAGGACTCCAGCCTCTGCAGCTTCAGAGTTGCAAAGGTGAAAGACTTTGCTTTGAAAGGAAAGCCCCAGAGCACCGTGCTCTAGAATGGTGAGAGTCTAGGGAAGTTGTTCCTCAGTATTTGGTCATAAGCACTCAATTCCTACAGTCAAGGGAAAAGAAATCCTGGCTACTGCTCCAGCAGGTGGCAGACCTTGGCATTGTTTATATGGCACTGGTTTTAGGTGCATGCAGGATGAAAGAGTTGTGGGTTCAGGAAGGATTCCACTCACATCTCAGAAGAAGGGTTGGGAAGCCAGGCAGTGTTCCCCCAAGAGGGCAGTGTGTGAAGCTGTGAGAAGGAAGCCAAAGGTGCAGTGGAACCCAGAAGGTTGGAGAAGCCAGGAATGTGGATCATTTGAGGAAAACTCAAAGTTGAGAGCATATACAACCCCAGAGAGAAGCCACAGGAGCTGTACCTACCAGCTGTAGGAGTGGAGCTACCCTAGCCCTTTGGAGTTCACAACTTGCCATAGATTGCCAGGGATACTGGAAGTTGAACTGTGGGAGTCAATGTTTGCCCTGCTGGATTTCAGTCTTGCTTTGTCACCTTTCCTTACTAACCCACTGTTTGTAACTTTTGAAAGGAAAATGTCTATCTTGCGCCATTGAATGTTGGAAGTGTTTAACTTTCTTTTCATTTGTATTGGGACTTGCAGCTAAGAGTTTGCCTTAAACCTCAGAGGAGACTTTGAGTATGTATTTTTCAAAAATGCCGAAACTGTTAGGACTTTAGCAACTCTTAGAGATGGAATGAATGCCCTTTGCATAAAGGTACAGACTGTTTGGTGGAACAGTGACAGAATGTTACGGATTATGCCTAGATGACCCCTCAAAGCCTCATGCAGTCCATAGGTAGAGTTTTTCAGAGGTGGCTGGATCTAGAGTGTGTGAAGCTGGAATGGATTCATGGTGCAATGCTAGGATAAAGGGCACTAGGATTAAGGGTGTGAGTGCTGCTTGCCCTAAGTAGCCTGGTTGAAATATAAGGGATACAAAAGCTGTGGTTGCTCCTTGCTGCTTTGCTACCTTCTGCCCACCATGAACCATTTTTCCTCTGCAATGTGAGTCTGCCATACCACCTTGTGTTGCAACCAGATAATGGACTGAAAGCTCTACAAACTATGAGCTAAATAAACTTTTCCTCCTTTAACATCGGGTGTCAGGTATTTTGTCTCAGCAATGAGAAGAGTGACTAACACAGCTATGATAGGCAGAAATGATATATTCAATATTCTGGAATAAAAATAACTGCAAAGTTAAAATTCCACACTCCCATAAATGACTTCAATAATAGATAGTGAATAGATAAACAAAATGCCCAACAGGATAGAGCTATTGATTAGTACTAGAAATTGAGTTAAATGTGCATGCTTTAGTTAGGTGAAGTGTTAGCAATGAAAGGAATAGAACAGGCAACGTTCAGAGTAACAGAGAAAAGAAAGTATAATTAAAGGTAATTATTCCAGCCCAGTGTGGTGGCACATGCCTTTGACTCTGGCAGTACGGAGACTGAGGTGAAGATTGTGAGTTCGTGGCTATCCTGGGATACACAGCAAGACCCTGTCTTGAAAAAAAGTGGTCATTCCAAGAGAGTGGCAGAGAGGACGCTGTCAGGAAACTCAACAAGTAAAGCTATAATAAAGCACATTACTATGATAACAACCACCACCACTAGTAGTAATAATGCATTTAAATCTCAACCATCACCATTTACATCTCATAAAACACAAGTATGAGCCAAATAACAAATCATGCCATTGAATACAGTTTTCCTACTTTCTGGTGTTTGTGAGACAGGATTTTCAACAAAGATAGACAAAGCCTGAAAGTAACGGGGTATAAAAATAAAAGCACCCCTATATAACACAGTGGCCGCACCTGTATTCGTATCAGTCAAATAGACTTTTGAGGAAGGAGAATAACAACCAGCCATCTCCTCTCCCACTCTTGTGTGTTTTGGAGAGAACTTATGGGGGTGGGAAGAAATCTAAATAAAGGGAGTGGCCAGTGAAGTTTGAAGCAGATGAGAACCTGCTAATCCCGGGGGGCTGATGGGAACTGGTGTTAAACGACTGGAGGTAACATAATCCTACAGTGGATGCTGACTTGAAAAAGATTTGAAGTTTGCTTGTAAAGAGGACTGCGTAGGAGGAGAGCTGCAGCTTAGGAGCTATGAGGAAGTGGTAGAGGAGGTCGTCTAAAGTCTGCAGACCATCTGGCCTGTCTCCGGGAAATGCGTGGGTTGTGTCAGGCATGAGATGGCTGAGGCTGTGTGCACCATATGTGATGTGTGCAGAGGACTGTTTTCCTATAGGCCTTTGTTCAATGCGGTGCAATTCTGCTTACTCACCTAATGCTTCTCAGGATAAAGCCACATGAAATTCACGTTGTCCTCAGATTTCCAAACAAGCAGTATAAAAGAAATAACCATGCTAAGAATCTAAAGAATATCACTTCAGACCGTGTAAAGAAATCTATTAACCAAGAAGGTAAGTATCTTTAAACTCACACACTTTAAGATATTGACAGATATGTAAGGATAAACAGAAAACTGTGCTGCTGCAATGGGAGATGATTCCACACTTCTCAGAGAACTTGAAAGATAATTGAGTGGATACAACATTGGATCGATCTGATTAACACATGTTACAGTCTCGAAGTATAAAATGCTGCAGACAACTGAAAACACACACTCTTTATAAGAACATAGAATATTTTAAAAAGTCCCCATGTACTGGACTATAAAACAACTTCCATCAGAATTTGAACAATGAGTCACACAAAGCCCATTCTCTTTGTCCATGGTAATGATGCTATGAAATCGGTAAGTAGACAATGCAGTGAGGTTCCTAGAAGATTCTCATATACTTGGAAATGAATAAATAAGTGTCTCAATAAGTCACAAGTCAACAAAAAAAATATTTTCTTCTGACTCCTAGTACAAACATACATACCAAAACCTCTTTCATGCACCAAATAAATACAAGTAAGTAATGAGAACATATATAGCCTTATCTGCACATCTTGATAATGGAAAAAATGCTAACACTTAATAAGCTGAGCATCCACTTCAAGAAGACAGAATAAATAAATAAATATGTGTAGAAAATAATGAAACAGAAAACAAAATATTACTGAGGGAGTAAACAAATGAGAAATGTTTTTGAAGCTATCAAAACTCTGATGAGTTGACAAAGAGCAAAGATAAGAAAGGGGAAAATAAACTCAGGAATTGGAAAATAGAATATCTCTAGAGGACCTGCAGTTATTAAAAAGATACAATCGCCTAACCAATTGCAGGTGTTATAAAACTTGGGCCCTAGGGTGCAGCTCAGTGACAGAGAGCTACCTGACATGCACAAGGCCCTAGGTTTGATCTCCAACATGAGAGGAGAGGAGGGAGAGAGGGAGAAAAAGGGAGGGGGTAGGGAGGGAAGGGGAGGAGAGAGAGACAGCAAGTGACCAAGAGAGACAGGGAAAGAGACAGGCACAGAGACACAGAGACAGAGACAGATAGAGATACAATATGGAAGACTAAGGAGGGAAAAATACGATGATACTATCCCATGAAGAAGTAATTTAAGAGTATGCATCCAGGAAAAATATAAAGAAAAATTCACATAAAGTATTTATGATGCAGTTAACAAACATATTGTATTTCTCGATGTTTTTGATGGTTGTAGGATTTTATCAGCTTGTAAATATTTGTAATTTGTGTTAATTTCTTTTCTAATTCGAAATAAGTATGGCTACTCCTCGGTATGCATAGGGAGTTGTTGGTTCTACGAGGCCTGTGGATACCAAAATGTGTGGATGCCCAAATTTCTTGCATAAAATGAAATACTTTCATGTAACCTGTACACATCATCTCACACTACTTAAATCATCTCTAAATTTTTTACATTACCTACTGCAATGGAAATGCTATGTGCAGCACAGTGGTAGAGAGCGACCACTCTTACACTGTGATGCTCAAGGAATAATAGAAAAGTTCTGAGTGAATAAAACTGTTTTTCAAATATTTTTCATCTGTAACTGGTTGAATCCATGGATGTATACCTTCTGTTCTAATGCAATTTTTAAAAAATGTTTTTCATGTGTGGTTGGTTTAACCAATGGATGTGGAATCCACAGAAACAGAAAACAGATAATACTATTTCAAGGTGTTTGAAAGCTTAGATAAACAAATTACTAGAGAAAGATGATTTCCAGAAATGCACTCAAGGAGAAGGAGAGGATTTGAAATCTTCTAAAATCATTGTCTTAGGATTGAATGTCCCCACCCTAACACACACACACACACACACACACACACACACACACACACTGAAGAACTCTATGAAGTGGGAAAAAGTTGCTGAGACAACCTTTCTTTCAAACTGCAGGAAACATGGTCTCTAAGTTCACCCATTTTTCTACAGACAACTCAAGTTTATCCTTTCTTATGGCAGAATAGCACTCAATTATGTATAAATACTGCATTTTCTTCATTGATTCATCTGTTGGTGTACCTAAGGCCATTTCTAAGATTTAACTATTAAGAAGTGTGCTGCTGCATACGTGGGTATGTATGGATCACTGTAATAGATCTGTACCTCTTTGAAGAAGATATCTAGAAGGGAAATACCTGGATTGAGTGGAATTTCTAGCTTTATTTTTTTGAGAACTCGTCATGCTATTTTTCGTAATTGCTGTACTTGTTTATTTTCCCAAAAGTAATGTAGAAGAGTTGCTTTTTCCCTATAGTTTAACAAAATTTGCATAACATTGAGCCATACAAAACTATTTAGATCTAACCTCATTCATAAACATTTACTATGAGAATAAGAAAAAAGAAGTAGAATAGTATCCATACAAAGAAACCAATTAAATACTTAAATACTTAGAGATTATATAGAATGTGAAATTAAATACTTAAATTAAATTAAGTTAAATACTTAGAAATTATATAGAATGTGAAAACAGGCCATATAATTAAGGAATAGAAAGCTTAAGATAGGAAGAGACAAACTCAATGACAACTAGAGATAAAAATAAAACTAGGAAGATTAAGCAAGACCCAAGAACAAACACCATGGTAATACTGAAAGAAAATATTAGACAAAGAAAAATTATTTAAAAATGAAGAAATGTATAAGAGAAAGTGCCATCTATTGAAGGCAGCCCAAAACACACCCTGTTTGAGGACTAGGAGTCCTTAGAAAAGATAACTAAAGGAAGAGTATAGCACAAATGCAGAGCAAAATGCCTAAAGAGTTTCCTGGAACATTATAAAAGATTTGGAAATACATAGGGAAAAAGTTCCTCATGTTCCTGAGGAGTTCAGACTAGAAGGACTAACAACAAAACAGAGGGGCAAAATGACTGAATCTGAGGAAGCCTTTGAACATCCAGCCAAATTATGGCATTTTTAGACTCATCTACAAGGACTCTTCATTCCAGAAGGAAATGCCGTAGTGCATAAGAAACTCAGCAAAATCAAATGCGAAGCAGGGACCTAGGTCCAACAAGACTCCTCTTCAAGCACTGAAAACGAGCTCCAAGTACAAAAGGCTGCTATTGGTAGGCAGCAGCTAAGATCATTTCCAGAGAGCTGCCAAGGAAAACAGCAGAGAGCCGGTACCATACAACCAAGCTGATTAAAGAGAAAGCCCCGGCCCCGTGGCCTGATGGTACCAGGGAAGCTCTGGGTTTCTGGACCAGAAGGCAAAGGCTGTGACCTTGAAAGCCGACTGACTGCAGATTCTGTGAACACTGGTGCCCCCTTGAAGAGTCACTGACTTGATGCTTTGGTGTCCTGGACTTCGGAGGAACATTCCTGGCTCCCTGGTCCTCCCACTCCCCTTTGTCTGCAGCTACTCTGGGAGTATCTTTATCTTCACCGTCTTCTAAGCCTTCTGCTTCTGTACTTGGGATTATCCATCCTTCTTATGCGTGTGTTTTGCTTCTGTAACAGAATTGCATCTTCTCACATGAGACATTGCTAAGAAATAAACAATGGTGCAAAAGGGCCATATTTGGTGCAACTAGATGAAACACATACGGGCATTCATTACATGGTTCTTATAATTTTTAAGATGGAAATTTGCCAAAACGCAATGTTGGGGGAAACTAAAAATATTTCTAAAAATGTAAGACAGCAGAGAGAAGAGCCTTCCAAAAGAGCTGTGTGGACAAAACCCATAAGAAACAAGACAGCTGGATCCTTTAGAGGGGCCGAGACGCAGACAAGGGTAACTACGGCAGAGTTCAAGTAGGGGGTGGAGTGGACTGGGCAGAGCCTGCAGGGCAACGGAGAGGAGCAGAACCTCAAAGGAAACTTGCTCGGGAGCCTTTGATGGAATTCAGGTGTCAGGGAGATGTCGGCTCTCTGGCTGCTGTGTGCAGGGAGGGGAGGAGGTGGAGAGAGCTGAGGAGGAGGTGGCACGGTAGGTCCCTCCTGCTAGTGACAGCTGAGGCTGGAGGGTGGCTTTGAGAGATGGGCAAGTCAAGCACTGAGGGCACGCACACAGCAGAAGGCCTGCAGTCAGGCTGCGATCAGAACCGACAGACGTGAAGGGGAGAGGTGCTCAGGAAAGGGCCAGGTGGAAGCGAGAGCGCTTCCGGTTTTCATTATGTATTCATTGGGGTCCTGGCAGGAGACTGGGGTACAAGAGCAGATCTCTGGGGAATACCGACTGCTCACCATGAAGCAGACACCAGGTTGAGACCATAAGGTGCTTTATTTAATACACAAGGCCACATCATTAGCCCTATTTTACTGCTCAGGAAAGGAAAACACTGGTGAAGACGGGATTATTGGTAAGGAACATGTTCGCATCCCTGCGTGAGTTCTAAGCCCCTATCCTGGCTGCAGCACTGTGCCACCTGCCCACAAATACGGGGGGCTCACTTGGGACAAAGGCACTCACATCTTCTACCTTTATGAAGTTGAAAATGTGGAAGCACACAGGTCTTTAAGGGGTGGAGCACTGTGTGGAAAGGGAGGTTAAATAAGCCCCACTCTGCTGCCGAGACTTCCCCAGGCCAAGAGGAAAGGCTGAGGAGGGAAAGGAAGACTGGGCGGGGCTCCCGGGATCCAGGCTTCCTGCGCACAACGAGTAACCCGGGAGGAGAGCAGAGACCCAGGCTGAGCACGGGATCCGGCCAAGGCGGCTCCAGCTAGGTCCTGCCCACTGGGTCAGGAACCCACCAGCTCCATCTGGGGAGTGAGCAGCTGCCGCACACCCCGCCTGTCCTCCCCGCTACATCCTCAGGGCCATCGCCCTTCGAAGCACACATTCAGACTCTCAAAAGTTTACAGAGTCCCTGCCACACTTCTGTTTCTTACGGATTTTAGTGGTGGGTTCTGACTATGCACGGGGTGAGTGTTAAAGTATTTTCGATTTACGATAGGTAAAGACACATTGCTATTAATACAATCTCAGTGGCTTGCGCATCCTGTGGTACCTGCATGACTGTCCCATCGGGCGTGCGGCACAAGCCACCCAATGAGACAGTCATGTACGTGCCACAGGTGGCACCAGACACCTGGCAGCAAGAAACAGGAATGACAGTCCCATCTTGAGTGTGTTAATCTCCCAGGTACCACACTTACCTCGTCGTTTCTGACACCGTGAAGCAGTCTGGAAGTCCTCTTTTGTGAGCGGCTTTCGTTGCGCTGTCCTGGCTGCCTTGATGTCCAGTCACATGGGGCCATGTCCACTGGATACCCTGGGAGGACGCACGGTGATGGTCCCACAAGCCTGGCATCCCGTGGGACGGCACCCGGGGCACTGCACTTTCATTCCGTGTTGTGGCCGCGCACAAAAGAGGTCTTGCAGGAGCTGGAGCTATTCCGGAAGTGGGAAGACTAAAGAGACCGGGTGCAAAGAAAGTGGGAGTGTTTTAAGGGTAATTAGTGGCCATGGATCTTTTACCATATTTTTTTTTCATTCTTTATACCACGTAAGGGAGCAAAACTCTGCCAACCCTTCCGGTCACGACTTCCACCCTGAAGGCCCTGCAGCCGACTGCCGGACGCCGTGGCAGTGCAGGAGTGCTCCACGCGTAGGACTCCACGGGGGCTGCACCCCAGGAGGGAAGTCGGCCAGGATCACCCCAGCCTCACCTGTCAGCACCCCAGGAACTACGCCGTCCGCAGCTGGAGTTTGAAGCTCCAGGACTGAAGATGCTGGTTACCGTCACGATGGCAGAGCTGGGGCGTTTTGAGGGCTGTTTCGTGCACACCGCGCAAATGAAATGTGCCAGACGCCGCCCGCCCACTCCCGGCTTCCACGGCCCTGAACGCACGAGGCGCAGAGACCTCGGCACCGACACGGAGGAAATCATCCCATCACTGCAAAATACCACAAGAATAAATAGACTTTGAAACTAGCACTTTCCCCTCAAGGATAGAAACATCGTGTCTAGAATACCTTGAGAACAATGGGGAAACAGACTGCTTTAGGCAGAAGAGAAGCATTTTCTATGCATTACTTCATTTGAGCGTCTCATCTCGTATCCATTTACAACTGTAGACTACAAAAGAGGAAACAAAGAGGACCGAAGCCCAGAGAAGCTGTGCCTCCCGCCCGCGTGCTCACGGTAGGTCGGCGACAGACAAGCAAGTAGTAGCGGTCCTGCCACGCTAGCAAGGACCTCTGCGCCTGCGGCTTCCTCTCAGGGAGCTTCAGAATCAGCGTTCACTTTCCCCCACATTCTTACAGCGCAGTTACTCGCCATCGTCGGAAAGTAGAAAACGCTAATGTCTATCAACTGGGGAATGAATGAAATGTGATACATTCGTGCTATAAATTATTACTCATCAACAAATGTAATAAAATACTGATACATGTTGCAACATGAATAAAGCTCAAAATGACTGGGCTAAGTAAAAGAAGCCAGCCCCCCAAAACCTCATAATATGTGACCCTATCTACATGAAATGTCCCAAATCTGCAAATCTGTCTACAGGAATAGGAGATGGATTTGTGTTTGCCTAAAGCTAGGAGAGGCGGAGGAGGGAATATAAAATGACTGCCAAATGGGCTTCCTTTGGGGACAAAGAAAATATTCAAAATCAGATGGTGGTGATGTTTGATCAACTTGATAAATATACCAGAAATTTAGATGTAACTTCGAAATAGCTAGACCTTATTAGATGCTAATTCTATTTCAACAGAGCTATTAAAAAATGCTTCAGATTTCTTTGACAATAGTATCAAAGATTCCCCTCCTGGTTAATTTTTTTTTTTAAATCCTTCTAAGCCAACAGTTAATCAACTATCATTCCAGGTGACTCTTGACAGAATGTCTGGGAAACTGGGTACTAAGCCAGCCTAAATTAATATATTTATTTTTAGAATTTTTTATTGGTGCCTACTGTTTCATTTCCAAAAACTTTTGCTTTTTCTAAGCCACAAGGCTATTTTCTGTCCTTTTCTTTAAAAGCTTCATAACACTGGCTTGGGGTTTAGGGTTATGATCTATTTCATATTAATTTTTCTGGAAAACATGAAGTAATCTTTAGTTGCTGGTTTTTTGTTTGTTTGTTTTGTTTTTCTGTTCTGTGTGGAAACCAGGACTTGTGGAACTACATGTTAAGACAGAGTAAGGGTCCCCACGCTCCTTTGCAGGCCCTCCACTTCTCCGTGGGGATTAGTTGACTATGGAGGAGCGCGTCTGTTTGCAGACACACTCTGCTGCCCAGGGGGCCGTTCACAAGTGTCTTGCGGTATTTTGTCACCGTGCCTGCGGAGTAAATGCTGAGCCCAGGAGAAGTGAAGCCCCCGCCTTTATGCTCCCCCGGGGAGATTGTTTGACTGT
This sequence comes from Dasyprocta punctata, assembly GCA_004363535.1. Taxonomy (NCBI): domain Eukaryota; kingdom Metazoa; phylum Chordata; class Mammalia; order Rodentia; family Dasyproctidae; genus Dasyprocta; species Dasyprocta punctata. The sequence continues at coordinate 12,382 of RJWM01023474.1, forward strand.
AATAAGTCTCTTGTCATTGCATATGATTTAAAAAATAAATGTCTCAATTTTGCCAAAAAAGCCTGCTGGCATTTTGATAGCAGCTGTACCGTTATCTGAAGACCAGTCTGAGGAAGACTCTAGGAAACGTTGCCCCTGGCAACCCACAGCAGTGGCACTCTTGCTGGGCATGTAGTCTTCTGCTGCCCCTGCATCTGTCTGTTTTTCAGTAATAGTACACGTTTGGGATACATTGTGGCTACTTTCATTGCCAGTATTGGGAGCATGCACATACCACATCATTTTTGTATCTACTTCCTTTTGCTTCCTCCTCCCTCAGTCTCTTGGTCCTCTCCCACTTGCCGAAGACCTATCTCTCGGTTTCCTTTTACCTGTCTTATGTTGCTCTTTAATTTTCTTATACTTTGGACTTGTGTAAGAGAAGCCATATGGTATTTAGGCTTGTGTGTCTCATTTCTTTCACTTAGCATTATAATATTAAGATGCATCCATTTTCCTACAAGTGTCCTGTTCATTCTTCTTTATGGCACAGTGGTACTCTCCCACGTGTAAATACCCCATTTTCTTTTTCCACTCATCTTCCAAGATTTAGTTGTCATGAGTTTTGCTGCCATAAGCATGAGAATACATGTATAACTCTATTGTAACATCTTTCATTCTTTTTGGAAGAAGCCTAGAAGGAGAATAGCTGGGTGGGATAGAATTTCTGGTTTTAGCTTTTAGTCACTGTACTGACTTCCATACTAGTTGTACTAGTTTACAGTCCTACCCACAGTGTAGAAGGATTCCTTTTCCCCCACAACCTCGGCATCATTTGTTCTTATTTAATCTTGGTGATAGCCACTCTTTCTGAAGTAAAATGGAACCTCAGTGCTGTTTTAATATATATTTCTTTAATGACCAGAGACCCTAAACTTTTGCTCATGCATTTACGAGTCATTGATACTTCATCTTCTGAGAAATGTCTATTCATTTTTGTACTTGTTCATTTCAATTTACACTTTAAAAGATAGAAATAGTTCTATCTTTACTTATTAGTTCTAAAAATTGCTTGAAGATTCTTTATCATCTTTTACATGAATATTTGTGTCATTTGCAAATATCAATGGTTTTATATCTCCTTCTCCTACCTATCTGTGTACTATTCATTTTCCTTTGACTTACAGAACTGGCCGTGCCCTCCAGAATTTTGTCAAATAGAAATAGAAAGATCGTGAGGCTTCGTGTAATCTCAGTTTCCCAAGGGAAAGTTTTCCGTAATTCACCACTACAATATGAGGTATGATTGTTTTGCAGAAGTTATTATCAGGTTGGAGAAGTTTCCTCTATTCCTCTTACAGTGAATAGACTTGGTTTTGTCAAATTTTTCTGTATTTATTGAAATATAATAGATTTTTATACTTCGTATTTTTAATGTATCACGTGTTCTTATCTCCAAATGTTCAACCAAACTTAAATTTTTTGATAACATTGGTATATTATCAATTTTATATGTGACTTGATTGGATTTGTAATAAGTTTGTAATGGATTCTTCATGTAAGTTTATAGAAAATTGTGATGTATAATTTTATTTCTTTGCAATATTTTTCTGAAGTTTCTGAACTAGAATATTTCTGGCCTTGGAAAGTAAAGCCAGGAGGGGAACATCATCCTGACGTTCTGAAAGAATATATATATTTTTATTTCTTAAATATTTGCTACATTATTGCAAGGGAACTACGAAGACTGATATTTTCCCTTTGAGGGATTTTATAATGCATAAAATTTATTTAAGACATTTGTGCCCATTCTGTATATATTCTTGGGGTTACTTAAGAATTTAAAGACATTGATCAAAGTTATTAAGTCATCAGTAAAGCAATGCTGTTTACAATGTTGCTTTATTGTTTCTAAAATGACATCAACCATGGAGAGTTGATAATTTAACCTTTCCCTCTTTTTCATTCCCTGCTCCGTTTTGCTAGATTTTGCAAGATTTTGCATAAACTGTATTAGTCCCCTCACAGAACCAGCTTTGAGGTTTCTCATTTTCCTCTCGTTCTACCCCAGTCCACTGTGGCCGCCTGTTACCCTGTTACTTCTGCAGGCATCTGCTGCCGCTCTCACAGTCACGGGCTCAGACACAGGCACCGGTGTGCAGGGACCGCTTCACCCTCACACCCGACGGCAGGACAGGCGCGCATTCTCCAAAGTGCAGCAGGGCTTTGCAAACAGAGCTTCCTTGCTGATAAAGGTGGGTCGATTGCTTGTTTTGAAAACTGGGTCATTTGCATACTTGACGCTGGAGATGCTGGAGAGGTCGGTTAGAAGAGAGCGTTCAGGAAATTCCCATGTGCACAATCGTGTTCTACAAAATTGAGGAGAGTAAGTGAAGCAAGAGAGAAAACGAGGGGAGCTGATACACTTCTACATCAGAAATTACAATATTAGCAATAATACCAGTAATATTTTAAGACATTGTAAGAGTCCTCAGCAGTTTCATCCACTCCCTGAAATGATTCCGCGTCATTCCTGTTCTGCTCCTTGTCCTCGGGATCCACCCAGGAATCCGAGTCCGCGGAACGGGGCTCCCCCGCCCCCCACGGAGCGGCTCGCCGGGGCCCCTCCTGGAGCACGGGAAGCGTGGCCGCCCCCGTGGCCGGCGGCCTCCCCAGGGCGAGCGCGGTGGGCACGCGATGAAGACAAGTTTGGAGGAGTCGCACGATGATTATTTAGAAAAGGGATTTGAACATTTGACTAAGCTCGTCAAATTTGAGGTCTCTTTCATTTACTTTAAAAGATAATATTTCCTGACATGCATTTATTAGTGCTATAATATCCAGAGACCTAGAAAATGTGAAAAAAAACAGCTTATCATAACGCGGAATGATGATACAGTAACATATACGATACACACTCAGACCAAAGATACTCTGAAATCTCTCACTGGTTCCTCCTTCTCTGCTTTATTTTCTATGAATTGTTCTTATGTATTTGCATATTTCTAATTCTGATGTGTACTAGGACAACATATTATTTACTCATTTCCACAATTATGACTTTTAACACTAAACGACAGAAAAACTATACCTGCATGTCTAGCATATATTTATCCTTCAAATAACTTTTATAACTGTCTGGGTCAGTTAGAGATCTAAATATCTGTGCACTGATAGGTCTATAAATTTCCATTCCCCAAATACACACTATTTTAATCATTATAATTGTATAATATGAGCCAATATCATCATTAGTATGTTCTTTCCTGTAATGTTTTAATTTTTTAAAAAATAATTAGAAATTAATTTAAATGAGTTATAAAAAATCATACAACTTTCATGAACCTAACCCAGATGTAGGAATGCATTACAGACTCTTAAATGTTACTGTTACAGAATCTTAGAATAATTAGCAAAATTAGGAATGTTTTCATAATTGGGTCCATCAGTTATTACTTTTTATTGTCCAGGACCCCATCCAGTATCAGCATCATCTTAGTCTATTTTACTCTGGAACAATCCCTCTGTCTTTGTGATGACTCTGACACTTTAGAGAAGAACCAGCTAGCATTCTGCAGCTTGTCCTGCATTCTTGTATATGTACGGTGCTTCTAATTGTTTTACTTTACATTACAGATTTTTGGAGAGAATATCACAGAAATGATATTATGCCTTGGTACATCTGAGAGGTCTGTGTTACTAAGGCTCCTAACTGATGTTACTTTTGATTTCTGGATTAAGTTGAAATCTCACAGATTTTTCCGTGAGGAAATAGTATTTTTGTTTTGATAACTGATAATATTTTGTGGGAAGATATTTTATGGCAAGGCTAATATCCTATTTCTCACCTTATTTTCACTCATTAATTTTGACAATTCCGGTCTGCAAAATTAATACTGTGATGTTTGCAAGCATACATATGCCATTGCTTATTCTTACATTTTATACATTTAACTTTCAAGCAACAGAAATAGTGTAATCAAGTCATAGTCCCTGTTTCACCAAGTTGATGATCTAAATAAGTGGCTATGTTTTCTGTTAGATGTAACACTTATGTTGTTCACAAGATTTCCAAAGCTATAATATTAAAATCCTCATTGTGTTATGTTGTGACTACCCAGTGATTTGAAAGTAAGTTAACATATAATGATTGACGTTTTTAACTCATTCATGTTTCATAATGTTTTATGATTTTTGTTGTCTTTATAAAAATTCTTTCTTTATTTTGAAATAGTCTCTTATTTTTTATTTATATATTTTGGTCTTGAGAATAAAGCTCTTTTCTCTTCACATATGCCACATGATGTTTACTAATTGCAAATTTTTAAATGTTTGATGTATTTTTTTGTTTAACAATTTAACTAAACTTTGTTATTAATTCTAAGAGATTTCCTGTTTCCCATTACTCTCTATAAACTTTCTAGCTACTAGACTTTCACCAAATAATTATAATTCTAGCAATTTGTCTCATAGATCTCCAGTTTTTTTCTTTTAGCAAAAGTTGTTAGTATATTAAAATCAGCCCAACTAGTAGCCTGAATAATGGGGTGGTCTGAGTATATCAGCTTTGAGTACTAATTACCACAAATTTTATCTCTTTAACATATTTATTAAATATCTTACAGTATAGTCTGTTATTCATAAAGAAAAAGAGCACAGAAGAACCACCATCACAGGTATTCTTCATATGTCCCTTTTCCATTCATTTCAGATACCTCAAGGATATGTAAAGCCTGTCTTTAGTTTTTTTTCATTTGTGTTCCAAAACCTCATCATGCTTTTAAGGTATAAATGCCACAGTTACTCCTCCGTCTCCTCTGGAACCAGCCTTCTGCCTTCGCCAGAGTCAGAGCTAAGACCATGTTTGTGGCCAGTGGGTTATGAGTCCCCGCTTCCCCATTGGAGAGGACAGAGGAAGGTCACATAGTCTCGCCGATCGGCTGACTCTCACTCCTCCTAACTGACGCTCTTTCACAGCACCAGGTAGAACCGCTGTTGCTGAATTTTAATCACTGTTCTTTGCTTTAGATATTGGTTCGTCTTGTTAAAAATAAACGCCGAGTCATAGCATCTGTTTATTTTGTACTGAGGTAGTGATCTCAGTTTAAAATGCAATGCTTCCCCACTGTGTATTCATTGTCATAAGCCACCCATTCAACAGAATTTATCAAAATCACTATTATTTATCACTTATTGTCAAGTATGCCATCACTCACTGTGCTGAAGATCTATTTCAAATGAATAATTCAAACTGTGCAACGGCATTTTGCATAGCTTCTAACTGAGTACAGTTTTATTTGCACTTCTACAGCAATGATCATACAGCAAGCGTGCTTACCCCAGGAGTTTTTTAATGTCAGAGATGTCCCAAGAATCCTATTTTGTATGAGAAAAAAGCAAAGTCTAATGAAATGAAGAAGTAATAAGAAAGTTCATAGTTTATTTTAGTACACTGGATAAGAAAGTCGGGAAAAGCTGCTCCAACCTCCTGTGACCTCTGCCCACAAGCCCACAGGTACAGACACTGAACTGCGTTATATGACTTTGCATCCTAATTTTGCGGACAGCCAGAAGGCACAGGAAGTGGACGATTAATCACAGGAGGCAGAGCTGAAGAACACAGCAATGGCGGAGAAAAGAGAAGGCACAGAAGGAGCCCTGTGACAGAAGAAAGACAGAAAATGGCACCAAGACCTCCAGGGGAGAACTCACATCCTTTGGAACTGACAGAGGCATCAAGGTCTTGGGGTTGAATTTTAATAACTATCCCTCTGCAGCATTCAGAAAATTGTGGAATGGGGACGGGTTAGTAAATCAGGGTAAGTGGTGATCAGTGAGTGGGAATGATCCTAATTCTCCCTGGACTTTCAAAATTATGCTTTTCTCATATCTTGTATGGCACAGGTTTATTTTATTGAATAGTAAAAGTAACACGCCCAGTTTCACAAAACATCTAACAATTTAATAAAAATTAAGTAAGTCTGTCCAGCTGTCACTTAACCATGTGACTTCACATTGCTAATGTTCCTGAACCATCTCTGCTGACAGCCAGATGCTGCCCGTGTATTCTGGAGAATGCTCCCCGTCCCACCGCCTCATAGATTTACCTCTTCTTTGTCTTTTACTGGTTCATCTCTATAGAGTGGCATCTGAATTTCTCTGGTTGCTATTGCTTTAGCAAAATCCCTGAGGTTGCATATTTTATAAAGACAAGAGATTTATTTAGCCCACAGTTATGGAAGCTGAAAGTTCAAAGAGCATGATGCTGGCTCTGGTCAGGCTCCTGCCTATGTCGGGGCATGAGACATCACAGCAGGAACGTGAAAGAGAGGCAGCAATCCTGCGAGGAGGCAGGAAGCCAGCGAGTGGGGAGGAGTTGGTCTTCCCTTTACGATAACCAACTCTCAGGGGACCTGTGAGAACTACCGTTCCAGGAAATGCATGCCTTAGTCGCACGGTGTGGTGATGCAGGTGTGAACACACCCAGGGCACTGCATGTAGAAACAGCACATACAATCAATATAGAACATCATGCTTGATAAAGGCTGTAAGTATTTCACTGGGCTGGCAGGTAGGGTGGAGTGTCAACTCGACTGGCCTCAGGATTCACCCCCAGGACCAGCAGGGCACTTTCTGGGTGCACCATAGTGAGTCATGGAGGTCTGCGTATGTTCTCTCTGGTGCTGTTCCTCTACTCTTCCAGGCCCCTGTGACCTGAGCAGCTTTGTCCTGTCATGTCCTGCCACCATGATGATTTTACCTCACAGTCGTTAAACAGGGACTGAACCCTCAGGAACTATCGGCTCAGTGAAACGTCTTGTCCTAAACTGTGGATATTGGGTATTTGCCCAATAACAGGCAAGCTGGCAAACTGGTTCATGTGTTTACCATTCTATATTTTTGTGTAATTTAGTGTGTACTCCTTCTACTCATTACACAAGAAAGTATACTGTTAAACAGCATATATACTGCACCAGCAGCAGTCTACAACGTTTGTTGTCTGTTGATTGCAGAGGCCAGATCCAGTGACTGACCTGTACCATCTAGGTTTGTGTCTGTACCTCTATGATAGCCACACAACAACCAAATTGCCTAACGACACATTTCTCAAAGCAAATCCCTGGCAGCCAGTTACTACCTAAGCATCTAATGACTGCTCTTCCTGGGGAGGGAGAGAAGGCTGCTGGAAGGAGGTCCCACCTGACCACATCTTCTTCAAGAGAGAGCTGTGCAGCACCTAGAATGAAACACTTTAAAATCCAGTGTTCACACTTACCTGCTACTCATTCGTAGCAGAACCTATGCTAGGAAAAAACAGCACTAAACTTCTTGTAGATCCAGACAGTTCTTTCTTGCAGATTCTCCATGACAAGCTGAGAGTAGGAGCGGTTTCCATGGAGATCTCTTCCAAAGCACCTGCTGTTCTGCCCCACTGCATAAGGGGTTAATTCCATTCTCACCACGCAGTGCTCCACTGCCTGGAACTTTAAAACCCTCTGATTCATCTTGTGTTCTATTATTTCGCTTTTCCATACTTTCTGCAACAGTAGAAGAAATGAAATAGTCATGACTTCTCAGTCACGTAAAGAAAAAGATAAGACAAAATGTTTTTATTTCAAAGAGACTGCATTTACTTATGCTCTAAAAATTACTCTTCTGAAATTCTTCTAAGATACCAAGAAAATTTGTACTTGCTTCCTTATGCCCTATTAATCATAACAAACAGTGAGAACATTTTGTTTTCCATCACTTTGAAGCATTTTCTAACATGGTTGACATAGAAATGTGTTTATTTTATTATAGTTCAACCATTAAAAAAAAATTTCCTTCTGCTTAAAGAATTCTCTTGCTTGTTTGCTTGCTTATTTTTTTTTTATTTTTTATTTTTTTTTTGCAGCACTGTGAATTGAACCCTGGGCATCACACTCACTAGGCACACATTCTACCATTGGGGACATTTCCAACCTTTTCTTTTTATAGTTTGAGACAGGGTCATGCTAAGGTGCTCAGACTGGTCTTGAACTCGGGATTATCCTGCCTTAGCCTCCTGAGTGACTGGGATTACAGGCATATACACAATTTGAAACAGTCTTTTGATTTTGACTTCCAAAGGGAAGTCAGCAAGAAGTTATTAGAAAATATACTAAATTAAAAGCAGTTAATGCAAGATCACGGTTGAATATCAAAAAAGGAGAAAAAGATATTGGCATTAATAAATATTTTCTAAAATAACAGTTACTACTCATATGATTAGATCAATTTTACATGTCTATATCTGTTAATCTAAACAACCCTTTTGATGGTAATGATACCCAATATTGCAACCACTGTCAAACTCCTATCATCTTGCTTTGTAAACCTATAATGCTATTGTATTGGATTTGTTGTTGTTTGTCTCTTTTGCTTTTTGTCTTTCTTTTCTGTGTCTTTTTTCTCTTAAGTAAAAAAATAAATTAAATAAATAGATAAATATTTTCTATTTGGTGAGGGCATGGAAGCTAATTAGTGAGACTGGTGATCATGTTTCAATGTGTACAAGGATCAAAACAGTACATTGTCCGTAGTCAATATAGACAATTTTACCTGCTCATACAAAGCTTTTTAAAATGCATTCTCTCTATTGAGCCACAAGAATAGAATCTCATGCCGAAGGATTTTCAGATACGGAAATGGTAGTGAAAATCTGGACAGGAAGCGCGTTAGGGAGCCCAGTCTAAGCGCGCCGAAAGCCCGGGGGGAAGGCCCCTCCCCGCTGCCTCTGGTCTCGTGGCCTCCGCTTCTTTGCATCTGCAGCTGCCGTGGGCAGCTTTCTGTACCCTTCCGACGCTGGGTCCTTCCCGCAGCTCGGCGAGGCTCGGGGCAACCTCCCAGGAGATGAACCTCCCACTCGGGTGCCTGCAGGAGCTGCGCCACCCCCGCCCCCAGCAGTGGGGGACCCCTGGCCCTCCATGCGTTCCGCTCCCAGGTCTCTGAGTGTCCTCCTCCCGCAGACCTGGAGGTGAGGACACTCCCTCCGAACCGCCCCACCCGGTGCTCGCTCCCGGGGCCTCCAGGTCACCATCTTAGGTTTCTCCGTTACACTGGGGACGCGCTTTTCAACGAAAAGAAACCGGATCCACTTTCTCACCATTTTCTTTGTCGACCCCCACAAAAATTCCTGAAAACCTAGAAAAGAACTGGCCACTGCCTTCTTCCCTCACTCTATACTTCGGTGGACTACCTGAGCTCACCTTAGCTCCGCGGCCTTTCTTAGACTCACACGAACCGGGTGTCGCCTTGCTGGACTCGGAGCGTCTGCTGTCCCCACCACTGCTCGGTGCCCACCGCGGGCCCCGCTGCTGTGACGAGTCTCCCTGAGACGCCCCTCCGCGCACCCCAGGGCCCGGTGCAGCGTCAAACCGCGAAACAAACTCCAACACACCCGCTAACTGATTATTCCACCAACACGCATACTGACAAGCCGATTGCTCAAAGGTTATGGAAAGACTGTACATTAAGATATAGAGCGTAAAATATTGCTCATTACAAAAGGCAGGTTTTCTTCGATAACTGTAACAGGAATTTGATAGCAACCCTGGTCTCAAACCTGAAACACTTAAAGGTATGAACCAGACCTTTCCAGAAGACCTGATTAGGGTGCTTTGCATAGCAGAATACTTCTGGGGTTGTATTGATTTTTTCTTAAATATTTATTTCTGCTCTAGTACAGCCAAATTTATGATTCTGCCAAGAAAATGCCAGTGTGGACTTTTGTAGAGTAATACAAGGGTGACTCCTTTCTACTGGGGAGCAGGAAAATTAAGTCACAGGAGTGCTGACTCAAGAAGTAGGAGACTTGAATAAATCTATACACACTGACAAATGGAACCCTTAATTACATAATCACTTCCCACACATTGTCTGGTGGGGCTGCAGATGCGTTGGGTAAAGCGTTGTAAGGAACAGCGTGCTCCAGACGTGCCGCGGCCCAAAGAGCTCTCTCCCGCTCTTGATAAGGGAGGTCAGCTCCTGACAAGAAATCTTAAAGGCTGTTTGTGATCAGAGTTGTAAATGAGAAATGGGCACTAAAAGTGAAGACATCTCTTTGTGGATTTAGAAGGGAATGGAGGCATTATGTGCTGGAGGAGAAATGACATAGCAGAGCATTTTCCTTGTCTCAACAGTTTTTAGCTTAAATATGAGTAAAAAATTATGTTGTCTAAATTTTTTGATTGTCTAAGTCTACACCCACCTACTTCTTTATTTATATATCACTGGTATGAATTCAGCCACTATGATTTCCATACTTTAAAAATTTTTATTTATATGTTGTCAGTACATACTGATTACATTAAGCTTAGAGGGTTGAGATAAATAGGTAGATAGATAGATAGATAATAGATGATAGATAGATAGATAGATAGATAGGGCATCTAGGCTGTTTTTCTTCTTCCTGCCTCCCAGTCTCTAGTCTCCCATCTCTCCAGTTTCTAAACATGGCTCTTTTCTTTTGCTCTTTCAATTATTTCTATTTTAGTTCTCTCATATTAGAGAAACTATGGGTTCTTTTAACTTAAAATTGTTTTTTAAAAGACACCTAAAATCGCATATGTTGACGGGATGCCGTCCTGACTGGCATGCACACCGTGTGCCCGCGGGTGTCCGTCCCAGTGGGATGAATACAACATCTCCATGGCTTCACAGGTTTCCACCCCTTTGCATTTGCCGTGATGCGTTGGAATCGCATTTGCCATCTTTTCACTATCTTCTCAGTTTTCCTGAGCTCTGGCGGGTAAAGTCTTCCTTCTGCCACCGACTGGGCATCTTTTCCCTGAACGCCTGCATTCATGCTGTGTTCTTGCCTCGCCTGTGTAGACCATAGTATTTTTTAAGTTATTTGTAGCATGGTTAGGAATGGTTACAATTATTGTTTGTCTGCTTGTTTTTTCTCCTCGTAAGTATTCTTTCTGGGTCACTGTTGTTTTGCTGCTTCTTTGGAAAGTCGTTTCGGTGCCTCTCCAGGGTCCCGCTGGCCTGGGAGGACACAGAGTCTTCCCTGGAGCTGCACCAGAAGCCGCGCGGGATGTGGCCCCCACTCGAGGCTGGTCTCTGCCACCGCGGCAACCGCCATCTCAGCCTCCCACACCTGCGTCCTCAGCAGGAGCCAGAGTCTTGTCGGAGGCAGAAAAACCTGCGTGGAATCCTGCGGTAGCCCCTTCTGCTAATTGGCACTGAGGGAAGGGAGTTTTCCCGACAGGAGAGTCAGTGGGAGACACCGAGCGCTGGGGCTCACGGCCGGGCTGCTTGGGATTCTTCCTCCAATCAAAGCTTTCTGCACTACTTTTCAGACGTTTACTTCTACTAAGCCGATAGGAACAGGAAGGCATATAGGTTTGTGAGACTCAAGGAAACCCCATCAATATTTATCTGGTTTAGCACTGCTTTCTCAGCTCCACAGAACCACCCCACAACAGCCAGGGAATTGCCAGTCAGCAGCTATTGCCCTCTTCTCACCATTACAAACAGGAATTGTTTTCCGCTGCAGAATGCTTTTAGAAGTACGATATAATTGGCCCTCTCTGACATCTACAATCATTTCATTCTCCCTTTGTACCAAATCTTCTTTGCAACACATTATTTATTATTTATTTTCCTCCAAGTGCAACTGCTTTCGGATCCCACAGCCAAAGCCACATTGTCACCTAGAAGTGGGCTGTGATATTAGCTGTCTCCTGTTGCATGGAAAATAGAATTCATTTTTGGTTCATTTTGTGTGTTCACCACTGAGAGGCTTTCTCTAATTCCCAGGGACATACAGTGCGAACACTGAGTGTGCATTTGCATGTCAAAGATTCCCACAGACAAGCCGGGCGTGGTGGTGCACGCCTTTAATCCCAGCACTCAGGAGGCTGAGGTAGGAGGAGCATTGTGAGTTCGAGGCCGGCTTGGGCTACAACGTGAGTGCAAGGCTGGCCTGAGCTACACAGTGTGACCCTACCTCAAAAAACCAGGGCCGGGAGTTTGGCTCAGTGACTTAAGCGTCTGTCTGACAGGCGTGAGGTTGTGAGTTCAATCCCTGGTGCCGAAAAAAAAAAAAAAAAAGATTCCCACAGGCAGAGACTCTTGCCATGGAGCTGTGGAATTAATCCCAGGGAAGATGGAGTATTCCTGCCTCTGACTGTGATCTCTGTCATGGGACTGGCTATGTCCGGGGAAACGTGGAGTGTAGACCATCGTAGACCACCTGCCAGTCTCACATGAGTTAATTTAAAGCCCTTTGCATGACTCTTGCCCCGCAACAGACATGGGCAGGGACACTCAGAGGTCACAGCCACCACCTCCACTTCAGTTCATGGGTGAATAATTATCGCATAGAAGGAAACCCAATTTTCAATGAGAAACTATGTCCAGTAGAACCAGAACTCGAAGCAAAACCATGTTCATGAGCTCAGCTTTGATAAGTTAAACCTCAGAGAAACTTCAGATTCATGAATATGAGTTCATGTGCCACTGACACCAGGGAAAACTTGTTACACAGCATCATTGTGAAAACAGGATTAACACACACGCCTAAGCCAGAAGGCTGTTTTCTTCTGAGCGTTACAATCAGCGTTTGACCCATACCACTCCATGTAGGCAGCTCAGTGCTGGTTAACGAGGTTTCTTCATTTGCACTTCAGGAATCTTCACTTTCTTACTTTCTGTCCCCACGGGGACCTCTTCATTTGCTTTACCCCTTCCTCATCGCTTTATAACCCAAGACCCAAGCTCATTTCTTTTCAACTTCCCTGATATCTCAGTGGTCTCCTTCAGTCACATGACTAAGCTGTCATCATTCAAATAAATAATGATGGCCCCAATGGTTACCCTGAACTCTGTAATAATATACTCACTTTATTTTAATGGCGGCCTTTCCATTGGATGGTCATTGAGCGTCTCCAAGTTTACGTAAACAGTGTTGCTTCTACTGCTCCTCCTGTGTTTCCTCGTCAGGGAGAACAGCGATGTTGTTCTCTCACTTGTCCAAGCTTTGATGTCTCCTTTGGTTTCCTTGTGTCCTTACTGATCGTTGCCCTCAGCAACCCTTCCCTCAGGAATCATTCAACAAACCCCAAGCCCTGTCAATGGACCGGGAGGAGCACTGGGCAGATCAGACAGACAAACGGCAGAGTGAGAGTAAAGTGAGCCTGGTGATAGTGCAGAAGGGAAGCGCAGGCCAAGGGACCCTTCAAAAGCAAAGGGAGTTACGAAAGCAGAGAATACCACCTGCACAGAAGAAAGAGGCAGCATTAACGAGAGGAACTCTACGTTACTACACAGCAGAGGGATGGGGTCTTAGACGAAGATAACGTCACCCGAAATACCTGCCTGTGCCTGATCCTAGATTAACAACTGCAAAATATTTCACATCATGGACAATAATTTCAGGCAAAGTCTTTGTAAAGATCCTAAAAAAATTGATTCAGATGAAAAATTCCCCCAAAATGATACACAGAAAAGAAAAGGAAACATGAACAGATCATCCTTGTTTTAAGTATGTGTCCTTAGGCAGACACTTATAGATATGAAGAAAAATCATACTTTTGATAAGGAATGCAGAGCCTTAGAATACATCATGTCATAGATAGAGTGATACTTCAGCTCAGGGAAAAATTGAAGGGAATATGTAACACATTTAAAATAAGTTATAAAGACACAAAGAGTGAGAACCACAAATAGGAAAACAAATGTTAAATAAAGAAATATACATAAAAAATTAAAGAGGAAGGGGATATAAGAGATAAGAAAAGAAGACGTACCATAATTATAAGTGAGTAAAACAAAACAAGTCCGTTTAAATTAGAATTCCATAAGACTTTTTCAAAAAATGAAATAACACCTGAGTCTGGATATTAAAAAAGTCACCAGGTGCTTAGAAAATTGACCAGTTCCTAGACGTAATCTAAATATATCTATTTGACTTGAAAGTCAAAAAAATTTTCTGTGCTTCCAGATAAACTAACGAAGTCACCTACAAAGGAAATGAAATCAGACTGTCATGGGCTTATTGAAAACAGCATAGACGGAAGACACAAGGAAAGTAATGTTTTAAGGAAATTCAATAAAGGAGTTGAATATTAAATTTAGCCAAGTTATCCTGCAAGTACAAAAAATGTTTGAAAAGTGTAAGATGCAGGAAATACTGCACTCCAGACCTCTTCCTGGGGACTCTACCAGAGGATGAGCTCCGTGCACTGAGACACAGCTGGGCACCTCCGGCTAAGGGGCACCTGAGCGCCGGACGCGGCATCAAGGCCACGCGCAAGCAGGGCTGACGGCGGGAAAACGGGACTCACGGAAGAGAAGCAAAACAGATCCATCTCGCTGATCACTGCCTGCATTACAGTGCATGTCACCAAGGCTCAGCAAGGCGCTCAGTGTAGGGCCACGACAGGAAGTGAAATCGAAGAAAGAGCATTAAGCACCACCATCAGTGCATGGACTGCAACAAAAGCACTGCGCTTCCTCCACAGAGTGAGTGTGAACATGAGCGCTCACAGAGAATAGGACACAGGAAACCTAATTAATCAATGAGTTAAACATAAAAATATATGGTCACTCAATAAGTGTAAATGGGGAAAAGGTCAATAACTAATGAAAGACTAGTTTTCATCACAAAACTTTATTGCAGAGAAAAGATGCACCTAATGGTAAAGTGATTTTAGAGAGAAAAAAAGATCAAAGGATGGTATTGGTTTCATAGGGCAAACGCAAACAATGCTTGAGCAAGACCATGCAACTTGAGACCCCAATATTAAGTGAATTGTCAGACACACAAGCTTAGATATATATAAAATAGCTAAATAGGGCAGAGGGAGATCTTTTTCAAATGTTTGGAGAAGAGGAGACAGAGGAGAGGGGAGAGAAAGAAACATAAAGAATTTAAGGGAAAATGATGAAAATAGAGCTTTTGCAAGTGAGAAGGGGACCAGGAATTGGAAAGGTAAAAAATAAAAAAAGAAGAGAAAAGGAATTGAGGTATACCATACATGTAACAATTCCCTACAATAATTATAATCATAATGTGCTGCAAAAACATGCTAATAAAAAAGAATGGAATCATACTAAAAAGCTTGAAATGAGCCCAATAAATGAATATGGTGTTCAAAAGGCCCCAATTCACAATGAATTAAAATGAAATGATAAATATCTGTGCACTGAATGATATAGAAACTGAAATCATAAAGCAGTAACTACAGGAAGAAGCAAATGGACAGACACAATCTACAGGATGTGAACAGCCATTCTCCACGCAAGGCGGGTCAAAAGGACCAAAATCAAGCAGCTCCCCGGAGGCCCAAGCGCTCCATTCAGTGCGGGAGATTGAAGAAAGTACGCATCTTACCTCCCGTATCTTGTTCTCAAACGCACATGAAGTAGTAGGACAAAGAAATCAAAAACTTCAGTAAAACTGAAGAGTAAACGAAGTTCTGTGACAATTGTGTCAGGAAGTTATACGTGGTCCATGCTCAGGACCCTGAAGGGCAAAGCCGTACCCACCTCACGACCTCGCCGGGTGGGCACTGAGCCCGGGTACACGGGCGGGCAGTGCTCTCCTGGGCGGACACGTCTGTTTCTCTAGTCTGAGTTTCGGCTCCTGCTGGAGGGGCCTCGCAGCCCTGCTACCGCAGAGCTCTGTGTGGTCTTGGATACCTCGCTGCTGGCCCAGGTAGGGGCTGCAGCCTATCTTTTTCTTTTGATGCCCAAACACATCCCAGGACGCTTCAGCCCAGTGCACCTGCAGGCTTCGAAGTCCACTGTGGAGGCTCCATGTGTGGTAACCTGGGGCTTCAGCAAGGGCCATTTCTCCTGGGCTTAAAACTTCAGTGCCCAGAGCAAACGCAAACATAGTCTCCCTTATATTTTGTCTTTATAATTCAAGTCATATTTGTTTTAATAATTCCCCTAAGGAGACCTTTTCAGGAAGAGACAGAATGTGTAAACGTTTAGTTAATGTGTGATACTCTGCCGATTTCTTCTCATTTTGTTCTAATTCATTCCATGCGTACCTAAAGATGACTCGTGGGTGTTCGGGTACGGTTAATTGGGCAATGAACAGCGCACCATTGTGCGCTCGTTAGGAAGAGGACATCATCCAAGCAGATCTCGGAGAGTTTTGGGGCCTCTTCTCCTCCATACTGGCGGAGGACGCTGGAAAGGACTTCCTGCCCCAAGGCAAGCGTGGACTGAAGCATTTCCCGGCGGCACACCCGGCCCTGGCTGAATCACCGGCTCTTGCCTCTCACCGATACTTCCCTTCCCATTCTCTTCTGAGCCCTGCTGCTCTGCCTGCCTGAATCTCAGAAGACACCATCCACTTCCTACCAGATAGCCCTGCCTGACACCGCAGGAAATTCCCCTCAACCCCTGAGTCCCTTCCTACACGTTTGCGACTGAGCTGAGTTTTCAGTCTTATTCCATGAACCCGTAACTGGCTCTGGTTTCCGTTCCCTCAGGTGGCCCTCCAAACCTCGGTGCCCTGCGGAGGCCAATTTCCTCCAGTTCTAATGTGTTGTCATCATTACCCGGCTCCAGACCTCAAAGGGCGGTGAAGGACGGACAGCGGCTCGCGGGCTCCTTCCCTGCAGACTGCGCTGCCTCCCCGTGGCCCAGCCCCGCGCAGCCCTCCCGGACTCCCTCCAGCTTGCGTGGAACAGTCCGGAAGCCATCCTCAGTCCTGCCGGGAGGGCGAGGCCCTGAGGCAGCTGGCTGGGGAGCCCGGGCTGAGGGCGTCAGGCACGGAGAGGACCCGAGGGCCGGTGCGGAGCGAGCAGGAATCAGGTGCACAAAGGGACCAGGCGTGGGCAGAGGAAGGGGAGTTTACTATGGCCCTAAAAACAAGCATCAGAGGCAGTGTGTCACGTGGCTGGAGAAAGAAACCACGTGCCCAGGGAGCCAGCACAAAGCACGGGCTCCCCCTCGGCTCAGTCATTCATCCATCCGCCTCACGGTGGATTCAGTCGCTGAATAAATCACTTCGGTCCTGAAGCAATGTTCAGTGAACTTTGGAGCTCTCTTGCTTGAGTGTCAGGTCTCTATCATTCCCGTACTCCAATGCCAGATGTTGCCAGCAGGAGCCCCAGGGCCCGAGAGGCCCTTCTTCCTCCTGGCCCTGGGTTAGCCCCCGTCTGCTCTCTATCTGCACAGACTCCTGCGTAAGCAAATCCACACTTTCAGAGCAACTGCAGACGTCCAGTTCTAAATTTGGAGAACACTAATCTGGCACCCACAGGGCAAGCGGCTGAGGTACTCTGGGTATCTGTTGCATGAGTCATTTCTAAGCATGTAGAGCTCAAGATTGGAACAAATAAAACTGGTTGATTCAGTGCAATTTGGAGAGGGTTCTATTTTGAGTTACAGCGAGTTTTAAAATCAAGCCTCCAAAATGATGGCAAGAATCATCAACTGTTTCAAAAATAGAGGAAAGCAATAAGCATGGCTTTCTTTCCTGTCCCCTGCTGTGCTTCCTGCTGTCTTTGAACATGTCTCAGCAACAAGCGGGGAAGGCCGGACTCAAGTGTTCCCACTGAACTCGCCGTTGTAAAGGCCCTAGCATGTTCACGTAGCCTGGAAAGACACTCAGAGGATCCAGGCTGTCAGGTCAGATTTCTTGTACTTAATCTCGATATGAATGGCGTAGTTTGTTCGGTGGAATAATTCTGTCCATTAGTACCTAGATGGAGAATTCATTCCGCCCTGTCCTTTCATTTTATCATTAAATACACTTCCATTTGTTACTCCTTTAGCTGACGAAGTATATAGGGTTTATTTCTAGATTTGCGTCATTATAAAGAGGATGTACCTTAGTATGAATTTTTATTTGGGCGTGTGCTGTAATTTTGGAGGAGTAAATAAGCAAGAATGGAAGTATTAGATAATAGGGAGTGATCTAGTTTTGTGAGAAAAATAAACACTCCACAGTTTCCTATAGTATCTGTATCATTTAACACTCCAGCCAGTGATGTGCACTACTGGGTATTTACTGCCTTATTGTATGTGGCATTTTTGCTTCTCTTCATCATTCTGATATGTATAAAATTATTCTGAATTAGGCTCTTAATTTGCTTTTCTCTAATAAATAATGATAATGACATTAAATGTCTAGCTGCTTATTAATCACTTGTATAACCATTTTTTGGAAGTATCTAAGTCTTTTGCTCATTTTTAGTTGCTTTTTTTCTTAAATCACTGACCTACAAATGTTCTTTCCATACCACCGCTGTGAACGTTTGTTTCACACATGTAGTGCATGTGTTGTCTCCTGGACAGCGGCTTGCCTGGTCATTTTCTTAATGGCCACTCTTGGCGAGTATGAGTTTTAAATGTTTAATAAATGTGTTTTACCCCACACACACACACACTTTTATTTAAAGCTTGCTGCTTTCTGTACTCTATTTTGAAAATCTGTAACCCAAGATTTCACAAATCCTCTACTATGTGGCCAATAAACTTGGAAGTTTATGCTTTTTCTCTGATGTTAATGATGATTCTGGAATTAATCTTAGGCACAGGGTGAACAATGTGTGGGATTTGGGTTTTTCCCATGTAGATATCCAGATTTTTTAGCAACTTATGTTGAATACCCTTTTCTTTCTCCGTTATACATTATATCCTTATCTTTTAGTCTTCTTTGCTTTTAACCTTGCTGGGTTTGTCAATTTCATACATCTTTTAAAATTTACAAAGTTTGATGTTACTGATTTCCTCTGCCCTTTCTCTATCAACCATTTAATTTTTCTCAAATATTTATCATCCCCTTTCTTAGACTCTTTTTGAGTTTAATTTGTCCAGTTTCTTCGGGTGGAAAATTGGCAACTTTTAAAATTTTGAACTTTTCTTCTTTTCTAATACAAACATACAAAGTTATGAATATACAATTAGAATTGCTAATAGTGCATTTCAACAATTTTTAGATTCTGTGATGTTATGAAGCTCAGAATCTCTTATTGCCCTGTTACTTCTTCTTCACCTATAAGTTATCTTTTAAAGGACTCACTTGATGTTTGCATATTGGATTTGCTAACCACTTTGTGTTGTGGGGTGAATTATGCCTTTTCCAAACTCAAATGTAGGTGTCCCATGCCCCAGGACCCCAGGAAGTGACTCTGTCTGGAATTTGGGGCCAGAAGAAGTGGTTGAGATGAGGTCACCAGGGTAAGCTCTGAGCCAATTTCACTGCAGTCCCTACAAGAAGAAGGGATCAGGATGCAGACACACAGAGATGGAAGACCATGGAAAGACCCTGAGAACCTGCCAGTCCCACAATCTCGTATCTCCAGCGTCCAGGATTTTGTCAAAATGAGTTGTTGTGGAAGCCCCGGTCCCTGGTCAGGTGTGACACAGCAGCACTAGCAGCCTGACATGTGGTATTCGTTATCATTTCTCACTTGAGTTCACCACAGCCAATTAACACACTGTGTGCAAATTCAAACCTTCAAGATGGATTGAGATTGATTTTATTATCCATCATATGATCTATGCAGCAAATGTTTGCATGCGTTGCAAAGGAGAAGGATGCGTATGTAGGAATTGCAGCAGTCTTCAGAATGAGGAAATTTTTGTTTAATCCTATGTTCAGTCGCTGAAGGAGGAGTGTTGGCAGTGGATTTTCTATCATGCAAAATCATTTATTTTTGTCTATGTGGCCCATGAATACCACCAGCAGTATAATCATATCTTACTCTGTGCAAAGGGCAGTTTTGTTCAGCACAGTATAAGCCGCTCCTCATCCTCTTCACAGCTCTCT
>RJWM01023475.1:0-11750 GCA_004363535.1 Dasyprocta punctata
GCCATGTCCCAACCCCCTGCACCAAAAGCAATCAGCTGATTCAGAGAAACACAGGCTGGAATGATAACTATTGAGGTAAAATACAATTGAATGTTTGTAGTATTTAGTGTTTCACTGACTTTGTAAGCCTAAAGCCAGTAGTCTGACCATCTATTCAGAGGAAAACAATACACAATGTAGCATCTATGGGGGATCTTCTGAATGTGGTAGCCACTGTTAATTTTCTATTATCTTGTTTTGAAGTCCTGTGTCATTTGCATTGTTTTGTTGGGTTGGGTTTTAGTCTGTTTTGTCTTATTTGATTTTATTATATCCAATGGAATGGGCAACTACTTCAAAGATAACAAGATATATTATTGTAGCCATTTTGAATTTACTATTATCTCATTTTGAAGTCCTTTATTGCATTCATTGCTTTGTTTTATTTTTTCTATTATGTTCTGTTTTGTTTGATTTTTACTATGTCTGATGGTATGGGCAGCTATTTTGAAGGCAAGAGGCTTTATGGTAACCATTGTTGATTTCCTATTATCTTATTTTGAAGTCCCGTATCACTTGCACTGCTTTTTTTTTGCTTGGTTTTATTCTCTTTAAAATAAAAATTACCAAAAAAAAAAAAAAGAAAAGAAAAAAGAAAATCTCAATTTTTTTAAACTGGCAAGCTTTTCTAAAGTTGGTATGAAAATCCAATAGACTTGAAATCATTAAAACAATTTTGAAAATGGAGAAAAGCTTTGGAAGGCTAACATGTCATTATTTACAGAATTAACATTCATTTGTATTATCTTCTTGACTCTCAGCTTCTCACACTACGGAGACAGTATGACACTAATACACATGAGTGTGCTTCGTTTCACTTATGAGTATGGAGTTGAGTTGCATCCACTAACCTATAAAAGTCTCCAGTTTATTTTTTTCATAGCTAAGTAGCATTTTACCGTACAAAAATCTTTTTTATTCATTCATCAGTTGATGGGCATTTGGGTTGTTTTCAAGGTTTAGCTATTACAAATTGTGCTTCTATAAACATAGGTGCACTTATATCACTGTGGTATGATATTTTTATTTCAAATGGCACCTCTAGTCCTAGCGTTTTTGAGAAATTTCCACACAGATTTCCATAGTAGTTGCACCAGTCTGCACTCCCACTAACAGTGGATAAGGATTCCTTTTATTCCACAGCCCCTCCATCATTTGTTATTGGTTGATTTCTTTATAATAGCCATTCTTTCCAGGGTGAGGAAGCCCATAGTTCAAACCACAGCTTCTAAAATTTGAGAGAGTCTATCTTTCTTAAGCCAGTAGATGATGCACATGATAAATGTATGAATGTGATTAGTACAACAGAATAAGAAAAAAGGAAAATGAAACTGAAGAAGCCTCTTCAATTATAACTGAATACAGTTTTATCAACTGTGGAAAAGGAGATACGGAAGTAGACAAGGTTACTTGGTTCCTTGCAGATCTGAAATTCTATTAGCTTTTTGTCCCAAGTAGTTTTTGCAAGTGTTAGAGAAAAATCTCTTGTATAACACACTTTTTTTTAAAAAAGCTATATTTTTGCCAATAGAAGGAATGATTCTATGAAGTATCTCAATAAAAAGGGATATTGGATCAACCCAAAAATAAACTCTGATTCTGCCAGGCTTTATTTGGACAATTGTCTTTCATGTTTGAGAAAGGTAGCAATTAAATTTTTGATCTTCTTTCCTTATTGTTAACTTCAGTAGCTAACAATTGTGGATTTAGAACCAGCCAGAAAATGGTTTATTCTTTCAAATGATTCATATATTAACCAAAAGTACTAGAATTTCTATGAGGAATAATCAGTATCTCAGATGATTTTTTCTCAGTTAGTACACTTTTAGTGAATGAGAAGATTAGGTCTATTTCTTTCTTTTGCTGACAGGAGTGATTACCAGAATTTGCAGTGAATGAAAATTACTGCTGTCCTATCTGGAATTAGTACACTTTCTAGGAAATACTAAAAATTCTGGGCAGTGTATTGAAGGAGAATTTTATTTTCTTAATGCTAGGAAACTTGCCTTGCCTTCTCCACATTCCTCAAACTGTAAGTCACCCTATGCAAATGATTAGACAAAGGAAAATTTTAATTCATGTACTACTAGTTCTCCATTGAGTTAGACCTAAATGGTCTTTTATTCAGTATTTTGATTGTAGTACACATTTACTTATTTATTTTTACTTATTTAAATTATATCTTTAGGCAAATATATGTAAGAACACATACATACTTAGATATGTATTTCAATCTATATTTGTATACTATAGTTGTGATATTATTGCGTATTTTATAAACACCCTATATATTTATAGGATAAATTAATAATATTTTCAGTTGATAAAATTGAGTTCCATTCTATTTATAAATTTTATGTATTTAAATACCTATTTGCATGCTATATATAAATAAGTATATATATATATATTCAAGCACATATTATAACATCTCTAGATCATGCATTTAAAAGTTTTCCTTCTATTACAGTATCTATTAAAAATGACTGAGTAAAGAGAGCTTATTTTTATATGTGAGTCTATATGTGAGTAAATAAATAAAGGTACATGTGTAAAAAAATAAGAAATTGAAGATCAAAGATTATAATGGTGTGGCAGAGGCAGGTTTCTCCATGTTACGCTACTAACAGGGTATTTCTAATTGCATTTTTATGCACAAATATTTGTTATCCTTTTTATAAACATAGGCAAGGATAGTGCTCCTATATTTCAAAATGTTTAAATGTCAGGTCTTTAGTTTATTTTTCACCAATGAATTTCTCTCCTTCTCCTAAACTATTGTAACAATATATTGTATGTAGGGTACAGGTTGTCTTGAGAATTATTTTCAAGGAACCATAATCAATTCTCTGTTCTTTGTCGCTTATGTAAAAATTCTCAGACTCAGACTTTGGACATTATGCTGAGCCACACAGAGTTCAGTGGAATTCAGAGGATCTGGAATTTGAAAGAACTGAATGTATTTTTGAAAAGTTGATATTAGTAACAATTGAGATAAGATGTAAAATTCTGAGGATTTAGAATGCAATGTTGCAAAAAGAGTTAGATTGTGTTTATTCTATAAAAGCAAAATAAATACAAAGCTATATATTATAAACAGCCATATTTAAAGACAGATCATTAAACTGGTCTCAGTGAGACTAAAAATTATTCAGTAATTGGATAAATCAATCAGCTGCGTGAATCATCACTGGAGTAATACATGGGTGAAACGGTCATTCATCATGGTCACACTTTTTTAACATAAAGAGAGTTAAATATCTTACTATCTTTTGGGTCATTTTAAATTGATTTGTACTTAAATGTTCTACTATCAATAATTGTGATGACTTTACTGTTGTAATCAAGGCAGTGATACATTTCTAAATGAATTTGTCATCCAACAAATGAAATCAATATGTGATCAATTCTTAATGTCAGGCTATGTGTTCACATTTAAGAGCTAATAATCATGTCTGCTTCTGGGCATCATGGCTGGCAAGAACCAGAGTAACCTTTCTATCATAAGCAGGTGGAAGACTGGATATAAAAGAAACAATGGTTTTCAAATTTTGTGCAATTAATTTCTTAAGAGAATAGAAACAAATGAAAAGCTGTCCCGTGTTGCCTAAAGAGAATTTCTAGGCATCAATACAAGCAGAGGAAACCAAAACAAGTCGTGGTCATTTCCCTAAGTGGAGAAATAGCAGACAGAGACCCAGAGGGCAAGGTTGGTAAAATATTCAGGCTAAATACAATTCACAATATGGAGAATTGGAGAGCAGAAAGTGCAAGGTGGGAAGAAAGGGGAACGAAAACAGAAAGGGAGAGTGGAAAGAAGGAGAGAGAGAGAAAGAGAAGAGAAGAGGGGAGAGAGAGAGAGAGAGAGAGAGAGAGAGAGAGAGAGAGAGAGAGAGAGATTCTGTAAACCCAGAGGGCCTCCCCAAGTCTTCAGCTAATTGCTGGTCAATGGATTCATGTACAATTATTCTCAAGTACTACATAGCTACTAAATCTATTAAGTAACTTTCTAAAAAAAATTTGAAAACAAAAAAAGGCACATTGAAACCTAAGAAAGTAGATGAAATTTAATAATGAAAAGTGCCAAGAAAAAAAAGAATATGAGTAAAGCTCTTTTCTGAAGTGATGAAAATGATAGTACCCTCGCTGCACTAACCAATAAAAAGAAGAGAGAAGGCAAAAATTTCCAGTAACAAGAAGAAGCAAAGGTATATCAATGAATATTCTGTATTATATAGCTATGAAAAGTTTAATTAGGAAATACGATTGAGTTAATGACAAGAGAAATGAAGGTGTATATCTGTATATGTATTTTTGCATCAATATTCAAAGCAAGTTTCTTTGTTATAATAACAAACTGAAAAAAATCCAATGTCAGTGAATAAGCAAAAAGTGTATGTAAATTGTGAGATAGTCATATAATGATACAGAATTCAGATATTGAAAATGTTGGAGAAGTACAATAACATGAATCAATAACGAAATAGAGTAATTATTCTGAAGGATAAAAGCCAAACAAATCAAAGTATATATTATGATTCCATTCATATTTCATTTTAGAAAATGCTAATTAATCCAAAAATTAAGGCCATGAGCACTTGGGTAGGAGGTAGTTGATGAAGGGGTGTTTCACAAAGGGAGAAGATGAAACTGTTTATTATCATGATTGTGTGATGTATAAACAGAAATATATGCATAATAAACATGTATGTAAATTCATCAAATTTTAGACTGTGAATTTTTCCAATTTACTATGCTGCAATTATACCTCAATCAAATTGTGAATATAAGAAAGTAGTAAACCCTCTCACACTAATTGGTATAAAGTTTCAAGCTGCTCTTTGTCTCAACCTGTTCATATCCCAAAGAGCATAATTAGACAAACAAAAGTGAAAAATGAGCCAGATATCAAATAGAGCCTCCAGAGATGTTCTATTTGCTCACTGCTATTGACCTGTACAAAATATTATTAGAATTCCATTTTTTTAAAGAGGGAACTGAGTCCAGAGTATCTAAGTGGCTCACTTAACTCATTTACCCAAGTATACATAAGCAGAGAGAGAGGACAAGACTTTAACCAGCTGGGATTCATGGCTGCAGAATTCATCTTCCACTGACCCACGTCACAAAGCCACCTATCTAAACCCAAAGACCATAAAAGAAATTCTAACAGAGAAAGTCACTTTTGAAGATATTTGTTTCTGAAATAATGGTACCGGGAAAAAAAAATGCTGAGATACTCTAAGACACTTCCACTTGTTCTTTTAAAACTCCTATAAGTAAAGAAAATGATTTGTTGGTTCTAATACTGATATTTCCATTTAATAGGGGGGATGTTACTCAACATTGGAATAAAGAGGGAGACAGATTCATCAAGGAGGAGCACCTCAGAATGCAGCACTTCAGGCAGAAGCACCTGCACATGGGAAAGAGTTAACTAAGACCCAGAGTTGGAGGGACGCCTGGCTGATTATGGAGGTAGGAGGCTTGAGTAACTAGAATGGCGTGGATCCTAGAAGCTGTAATGGGGTAGAATATAGGGCCCTAGGGAAAGAAGCTGGGGACCATACTATATCTAGATTATCGAAGGAAAGTTGGACTCTGTAGAAAAATAAATGCAATGTACCTTCAAGTATACACTGGTCTAAATGTGAGTAGAACAAATATTAAAGTGACAGAAATGTAAATGGGGCAATGAGCAGGCTGTCCCGAGATGTAACTCTTGAGACTGCGATCCGCTCACCTTTAACTTAGAGTTCCAGGATACTAAACATCAGAGTAAATGATGGTAGAAAATAAAAACCACCAACAAGAAAAGGGCATGGATTCTATTAGTGACTTTAGTTATAAGAATATATTGTTTAGTAGTAGGTAATATGTGAAACTTTAAGGTGTATACATAAACTACCAGGATTAGCAATCTAAACTCTTGACCAAAAGTGACAAAGCACTTAGTCTGTGAAGATGCACAATTTAATTAAGGGACTTGAAGATTTACACTGTTTATTTAATCTTCATTAATAACACTTTCAGAATTTCCAAAAAGAAAATAAAAAAGAACATCAAGTTTTTTGGTAAAACAAGACAACTATGCAAACAAGAGAATGTGATACAAACAGAGGTACATGCATACAAGGAAGGATCTCTGGAATCGCCAAAAACTTAAGGTATGTTTGTTACTATATATGCAAAATTCATGAGTAGTTTAATTACTTTTCTTTAGTGGTGTTTTCAGTTGCTTGTAAATCTTTGCATATATTTCCAGGGTGAATAACCATTCCTATCTGTCTAAGATAATGTCTGGTTTATCACTGACAGCCTGGTGCTTTGAGAAATCCTTCGGTATTAAGCAAACCAGGATGCCTGCCACTCAGGATTTTAGGTAATCACAAAAATGAGTGTGCTATAGATAGTTATGAATCAGGTTTTCCACTTTTATTCAGAAATATTTTACCCTAAAAATAACATGCAACCCATCAGTTGTTTCTAATGAATGGCACTGGTATATCTGTTATCCAGTGTAAAGATTTGAAGTCTCTGCTCTCTTTAAAATCTTTCAGGGATGTTTCTTGTTTCTTCTCCTCCTGCCTCAAGCACAAGTTATCCCTTTCATAACACATTTTCCTGATCTCCTTTTTAATATTTTTATCACAAATTTAAGTTTATCAAAACATTATATTGATTATCAATAGCTTGGAGCATCATAAAAATAGTAACGTGCCATACATACTTTTTCTACATGTTTTTATGATTCAGCACTATATACAGGACTTTACTGTGCCATGTGACCATTCATGGAGAATATTCATTTTCACCACTGTAAGAAACTAATATAAAATAATACATGATTATATAGTGCTCTTTATATTCAGAAACTATACTTTGCACTTCTCATTTTTAAATTCTTTTATGTTGATAAGAATCAAGAGCAGTAGAATTTGTCCTTATCACTGTTTTTTATCTGAGAAATTGGAGTGCAGACAGAAATTACAGTAAAATTAATAAAATATACACCCCAAATATGAAATATAGAAAAATTAGCAGTGGAGGTGTAATTCAAACCCATTAAGTATAACTCCAGATACCTCAAACATGATCATTAAAATAGAAAATCATATTTTTAACTTATCATAGATATCTCCATCATATCAAAAGGGAATATTTGTGTGACATTCATGTAACTTTTCCTCTTACAAACAATATCTGTGACAAACATTCTTACAGAGCCCCTCATTCAACCAAGCAGAGTGTTACACAGCAAACATAACAAGAGCCGTGATGCATGTATGGTTTCTAATGTGAAATTACTTTATATCTTTACTGACACCAAATAAGATTCTCATTGTCCAACATTATTATCAATTTACTGTCTTGTCACACATAAAATTTTGATAAACTGATGAGCGAATAATAACTAATTTTGGATTCATTTGCATTTCTAAAAACTAATAAGACTGAAAATAGTTTCATACTATTGGCTAATTATGTGCAAGCTTTCGTAAGTAAAATGCTTATGTTCTTATTTTTTTCTTTATTACCCATTTTGGTTTCTTTTTTAAAAATATTTTTAAATGTTTTTAAATCTCATGAAATATTTTTGTTTCATGTATTGCATGTCTTGTTTTATAGATATGTGTCAAATTTTTTTTATAATGCATATAACCACTTTTCAATACAATTAGGAATAGTTACTGCCAGTTTGTTGTATATTGCAGTCACGTAAAGACCTGAATCTCTTTAGCCTTTTTAATGTTCAGTGTTCTGTTTGTCCAGGCATGGCAATAATCACTTCTACTGTATTTTGTATGGTACAGCAACCTAATGCTTCAGCTTTTCTTCTGGCCAGACACCTGCAGAAGTGACCCATGTGCGTCCTGGAGTTCACCTTCTGAGTTGGGAGGCACAGAGCAGTGACTGAAGGAGATGTGCGGGAGGACTTTACCTTGTACTATGTCTTCTCTGCTCAGAGTTGGAGAGGTGACCAGCAATGACTAATGACAAGATTTGATCCAAACACTAATAGGAGATGTGGACCACAATAAAATAATGGTGGGGATAGGAGGAAAGGGGAAATACCCTCAAATACCTCAAAACTCATTAGGGCCTAATATATGTTCTCTTATATTTTATTATTAATCATGACGATGCTTGATTTCCAAAATATATGCTCTTTTGGGGAAGTCCAGAATAAGGCATTCTTTTTTATAACTTCATAATTCTCAAGAAATTTCATGTTGTTTATTTGTTAAGTTTAAATTGTGTTATTGATTGCCCTTTTTATAATCCTTATTTTGGAATATTACAAGACATTGAGAACTTGATGTCCAAAAAACAGTTGTGTTCTGTTGTTTTAAATAGCTGTGTTTTTAACTCTAATATATCTCTTATATAACTAAAATCATAGCCACTATTATTATGTAGTTGGAAGACTCCAGGAAGACCTCTTCCCACTTTTCACTTCTTTAAATGATAGTCCATCTAAATTGACTGAAAATGGTATCATGACTTATATCCTTAAATGTCACCACCTTTCAAATTTCTAAGGAGAGCATTTTACTCTGACTTTTATTACAATGTTTTCATGCCAAAATTGCAAAAGTTAAAGCAGGTGAATTATGTTCCTATTTACTCCTTAATACCTAAAAGCTCCAAAGTCTTGTGTTATTTTCCCAACACCTTATAATCCTTGTGTTTATAGCTAAATGCTTTAACTAATATATTGTGAAACAGTAGACTCCTCTAGTATGCTAAATAATGAAGAGGCTTGGGAAAGACACTCTGACATATGTCGGAGAAAATTTTATATTTGCTGTAGTATTTCTCTGACTCATCTCTATATGGAAGTAAAAGAAAGTGTCAAATGCAAAATGAAAATTTGTTGCTATTTAAATATAAATGGATATAGAGACTTAGAAAATGTTGGACCATATGAAACAAAACTAACATTTTTTGCAATATACTGTGTTTACAAATTACTTGCATTTAAACTTTTCATGAAGTAATAAAAAGAGCTTACAATTTCAAGAAATTGAAAATTCTCATAAGATTCAATCTTGCTTGTTTGTTTGTTTGTTTGTTTTGAGACAAGGTCTCACTGTGTAGTTCAGGCTGTAACCAAACTTACTTCGTAGCCCAGGCTGGCCTCAAATTCACAGAGAGCCTCCTGCCTCAGCCTCCCAAGTGCTGAGATTATAGGTGTGCACCACTATACTTGGCTTCATTCATTTAAAATTTTTTTATTTTATTTCAAAGACAGTAAAATCCAACAAAAGATAACAGAACAATCAAAACAAAGCAGTAGAACTGGCATAGAACTTCAAAGAGATACTATGAAAACAAAAGCTACTATATTGTATCTTGTTACTTTCAGAATAGTTGACCATTCCATCAGGCATAGCAAAAACAAACCAAAAACAAAACACAATAAAACCAATTAAAACAAGATGTGAAATAAAGAGAAGAAAAAAAAAAGGAAACGAAAATTAAACAAAATTAAGCAAAACAATGAGAACAATATTGGGGCTCGAAGACAAGATAGAGGACAACCCCACATATTTGCCACACTACACAATGTCATCTACCCAAGAAATGCTGAAACTGCAGGCACCAGGCCTGCAAAAAACCTAACAATACAAGCATTTAGTTGCTTTATGTACCTTAGTTGCTATGAACTTAGTAGGTTCTCTGAGCAAGCTGGCTTCATTCATTTTAAAGAGAATATTCTAGTATCAAGGACTCAAGTTGAAAAGAGAATTTACTAAGAGATTATTCTTGTATCAAGGACTCAAGCTGAAAAGAACAAACAGCATGTTTTGTTTAGTTCTAGATCATTATTTTGGTATAATAAACTCACAATTTCATAATATATCATATTCTTTATGCATTTGACATTAAAAATATACTCACAATCAGGTTTTGTTTGTTTGTTTGTTTTTTTTGTGGCACCAGGGATTGAACTCACAACCTCTTGCCTGCCAGGGCAGGCGCTTAAGGCACTGAGCCAAACTCCCGGCCCTGGTTTTTTGAGGCAGGGTCGCACTGTGTAGCTCAGGTGGGCCTTGCGCTCGCGTTGTAGCCTAAGCCGGCCTGGAACTCACAACGCTCCGCCTACCTCAGCCTCCTGAGTGCTGGGATTAAAGGCGTGCGCCACCACGCCCAGCTACAATCAGTTGTTTTAATGTGACTATAAGCATAAGATAATTTTAGATTATGATCTGACCAAAATGTAAATTAAACAAAACAATAGTGTTAAGAAAAATTAAAAACAACTAAGAACAACTTGGATTATTTTGTGTTTTTTTTAATTTGGTGATTTATTTTGATATTTTCTAGAGTGATAAGAGGATAGTATTTTAAATCTGTGAAATTTTGCTTAATATATGTCAGCACTTAAAATATTCAAAGTTTAAAATATGTTACGTATATACACCAACCCCCCATGTTGAATATAATCACAATGTATCACAAAAGACACTAATAAAATTTTTAAAAATCAAAAATAAAATAGTAACACCATGCATAAGGCAGAACTAAATACAATTAAAGTTTCTAAAATGCCTTTTGTCTAAAAATAATAGAAGTCAGATTCTATACTAGACTTTAATAACCAAAAACCTTAGCCCATATCTAAAGGGAACACTAATATTATCTAAAGAGATAAAAAAAAATCATAAATATATGGTAACCAAAAAGGAACACAGTGCAAGTCAATAAAATGCAAAACAAACAATAAGATGGTAGATTCAAACTCAAATTACATCCATAAATAGGTTACATACACTAAAAGACTACATATACCCTGATTCCTGAGTTCTCAATCTCAATTTGTTCCAAATTCATGTTGAAACACAGAAAAAAACTGAATGTATTTCTCTCAGAAGAAATAATGGAAAACCAAATTATTGCTTCTGAAGTCCTAACTCACACTTACAAATTTATTTTTCCACAACTTTAATAAATTTCACAATGATTTCTTTAACTCTACTGTGGTTCTCAGTTTTCCTCTTAGCTTTACTGCTGGTGTCACTTTCTTGGAAGCCTTGGTCATGGTATTTTGTGCAAATAAAACACACACACAAAAAAAGTACAATGACAGAAGTGTGAATACACTAACATGAGCACTATCCATTGTCTGGGTGACTCATTCTCCCCACCATAGGCATTTCCAAATTAGATTTTCAGTTTGACTATTGAGAAACAGTTGCACACACTGAACTTCGCTGTTCAAATAGTGGAAAGTTTCAACTTGGAGTCTTTTGATAACCAAAGTGTCACTGTATAACACTGAAAGAGCAACTACAGAAATGGTGGGGAAAAAAGATACATTATGGAAAGAAAAAGTGAAAAGCAAGTGGTAGGGCTATGCCAGTATTAGGCAAAGTAGACTTATGGTGATAAGCATAAGGACAAAGAGAAGAGTTGTAGGTATGGACAGCTGAGAGGTAGGGTATCTGCCTAGTGTGCCCATGGGCCTAGATCCAACACCAAAATTCTAAATCTGAATGCTTGATGCAACAGAATTAAAACAGTCAAGTAACACAATTTAAAAATACAGTATATAGCTGGGCGTGGTGGCACACGATTTTAATCCCAGCACTCGGGAGGCTGAGGTAGGAGGAGCGTTGTGAGTTCAAGGCTGGCTTGGGCTACAACTTGAGCGCAAAGCCAGCCTGAGCTACATAGTGCAGCCCTGCCTCAAAAAAACTAGGGTT
>RJWM01023475.1:11850-31973 GCA_004363535.1 Dasyprocta punctata
AACCTGTAAGACTAAATGGTGATAGATAGTCCATGATCACAGAGAATAATACATCTTTGTTAAGAGCTACAAGGTCAAGCAGAATAAAAAAAGATTTGACCTACACATAAACCAACTCTATATACACTCATGAAATGCTCTGTCAGGTAAAAGCAGAATACAACAACTATACATAAAACACATAACAAAAATGAACCAATTGTGGGTCATAAAGAAAGTCTCAATGAATTTCAAAAGGCTTAAGTCTTGCTTTGCATGTTTTCTGACCACAGTGAGATTAACCTAGAAGTGAATAATTCTTTTTAAAACTGGAAGGTCCCCTGTGAGTTGACAAGCAATGCAGTGCACTTCTGCACAACCCATGAGTTGAAAACAGTACATAAATCACAATAGAAATTTTATGTGCAAGAAAGATAATTAAAATATGGCATGGGAAAATTTTTAGCATAGAACTAAAACTATGATTGTAAGGGAATTTATCCCTTAAATAAATATATTACCAGTGAAGGAGCTTCTATCTCAAGAACTTCAGAAATAAGTAGCAAAGGAAATCCAAAGAAAGCAAAAAGTATAAATAAAAATTAATGTAATAGAAAACAAGTGCAAAGTAGAAAAGCAATGAAACTGTTAATATTATCAAGTCTGATAAAGAATAATAGAAACCAGCAATGGTAACACATGCCTACCGTCTCAGCACTCTGGAAGGCTGAGGCAGTAGGGTCACAAAATGAATCCAGCCTATCCATTTTAGTAACTTAGCAAGACCTTGTCTTAAAAAACAATTTAAATCAGGCATGGTGATGCATGCCTGTAATTCCAGCAGTTGGGAGGCTGAGGCAGGAGGATCACTGCAATTTTGAGACAAGCCTGGGCTACAAACTGTATTCAAGTCCAATCTCAACTACATTGCAAGACTCTGTCTCAAAAAAAAAAAAATTAAGAAGTGCTATGGATGTAGCTCAGTGTGAAGGCCCTGATTCAATCCCCAGTATTACAAATAATACAATAAAACAAGACAAATTATCTCTGTCTTAGAGAAAGCACCTTGTTATTGCATAAATGAACCAAGTTCCACATTGCTCATCTATTATCATACCAAATGAGCCTTCTTTCTCAGCTGAAATTTGCTAAAAGATCTTATAATCACAGTGTGACAAGCTGTCAGTATTAAGGTTAAATTATGGTGCACTTTCTTCTTCTTCTACTATTACTTAGAAGATGAAGACAGTGTGGCAATGGTAAAAACTGAAAGAAAAGGAAATTCACCATTTGTTTAGCATCTCACTAGTGGGCCCTTTTCAGATATCTTGTTCACCTAACCTCATTTAATTTTTACAGTCATCTGCCCTAAAATGCCAGCTGAGTCCTATTGTCCAGGACCCATCGGTCCCTTCACTCTTACCCTGTAAAGGAAGTGTGTGTGTGTCTTAGTTACTCATTGCTGAGACAAAATACCTGATGCCCAAAATTAGGGAAGGAAAGGTTTATTTCTTACAGTTTCTCAGGAGTTTCTGTCCACACTTAGTTGACTCCAAGGCAGCATGGCATGGTGCGGCTGCCAATCATGGTGGCCACAAACAGCAAGCGCACTGGCGAGAGATCCTGAAAGAGCAAGAGGAAGACCCACCTTCCCTTACACTGTATGTCCGCTCCACCCCAGGTCGGTGCTGCACTCATATTGCCAATCCCCACGCCAGACAATAAACCAATAACAAGCATCAGACTCAGCCCCATCAAAAGTATATGAGGACTTGGGGGTACATAGTATATCACCCAATGCAGTGTGCTTTCTAATTTGCTTGAGTATTTTCTGCCTCCTTGTAGAACAGACATTTGTCCTTTGTTAGGGAACATCAACATTGTATAAACAAAAAGCTAAGGCTCAGTGGAGAAAATTGCTAGTTGGTTAGTTACACAACTATGAATGAGTCCAAAACAGTGCAGTCTGTTTTTAAAATCACATTATATTCCATACTTGAATCAAAACTGTTAAAAAAACAGTTACATTAAAAATGTAAGACTTTATGCAGAAAGGTCAATATTCTGAGAAAATGAAGACCTAAATAGAACCCCCAAAATTTTTTTTGATAGTGTGATGTAATTTTTGGTACTGTAGTCTAATTTTTATTTTCCATAAACATTATTTCATTTACCTATTCATACAATAAATATTCACTAGAACTCTACTTGGAGATAGGTAGCATCCTAAGCTATGATTATTCTTGTCCAGTATTGCTAAAATATCTAGTAAGATGAAACAGTTACAGTGATTTTGTTGGCAAGTGTTATACCTCACTTAATATTAAAACTGAAACCTGTTATTTTAGAAAATAGAATGTTTGTTTTGCTTAAAATTCATGAAGTCAGTCTTTGACCACACTGTAACCTGAAATTTTCTTGGGGAGATAATCAAAATAAATGAAAATTGATTATAAGAATAATTTTTAAAGAGAAAAGTCAGCACCTCACGAGAATCTGCCATGCTGGGACTGGGAGGAGACCACCAACAAGCCAATTAGCCAGCCTTTCTGGTAAGCTGCACAAGCCATGTGGGGCTCAGGAAGAGAAGTCGGATGGCACCTCCCTTGAGCCTACCAGCACTCGGGCTGAGAGTAAACACCTCCCCACACCCTGTAAACAACCGACCTGTTCTAAGGACAGGCTGAGTTGATAGCACCTACGGCACAAAAAGCAACGAAATGCTTATATTGTTTGGTTGATTTTGCAGGCCTGGGGCCAGTGGCCTGAGCATCTATTGGGAGGATGACAGTATACAATGTAGGAAATATGGAGGATTTCCCTCTATCTTGTCTTTGAATTCCAATATTGTTCTCACTGTTTTGTTCAGATTGTTTTGCTTTATCCAGTGTCCTGTTTTGATTGGTTTTATTCTGTTTTGTTTTGTTTTTGTTTTTCTATACTTGAAGGAATGGACAGCTATTGTGAAGATAAGAAGATACACTAGGGTAGCTACTGTTGGTTTTCTAGTATCCTGCTTTGAAGTGCTGTACTGATTTTGCTGCTTTGTTTTTATTGGCTTTGTTTTGTTTTGTTTTGTTGGATTTATTATATTATCTTTAAAATAAAAAAAGATTATAAAATAATAATTTTTAAAACTGGTAAATGGCAGAGAGTAACCATCAAAAGAGTAGAGTGTCAGGGAAACACTCCTAAAATGTGCCACCTGACAGAGCTGGGGAGGAGGAGGAAAAGGAGCCAACCGCCCATGGTAGAATATAATAAAGATGTGTGAAGTA
This sequence comes from Dasyprocta punctata, assembly GCA_004363535.1. NCBI lineage: Eukaryota > Metazoa > Chordata > Mammalia > Rodentia > Dasyproctidae > Dasyprocta > Dasyprocta punctata. The sequence continues at coordinate 15,108 of RJWM01023475.1, forward strand.
CAGCAAAAGCCTGAAACAAGTGTGGTGCCTTTGGTGAAATAAGAAAGAATGAATGCAAATGAAGCCATGGAGAAGTTAGTTCGGCAGAGATGGGTGGGGCGTAAGATTTCGTGTTCTTATGAGCTCTATTACTAAATGTAAATTTCATCCTAAACACAGTGGAAACAATTAATAGTTTGTAAGGAAGCAAGTAACTGAGTTCTATTAAAATAAATTTTAGAGGATTTAGGAGAAAATAGATGAGGAGATAACTTGAGAGGGACATTATTGCAACAATCCAGTCCTGAGATGCTGGCAGTTTGAACTAAAGAGGTGTCAGTGAGGACCAAGATATGATATGGATAGCAGAAAGTCATATTTTAAATTTAAAATTGCAAGAATTGAACATGGAATTTAAAACATTATTAATGATGAGATTCAAGATTTGGATCTTCCAAATTTCTGATGCTTCGGGGACAGCCACATGAAATGCCAAATATGCAATTTTATAAAAAGAAACCAAAAGAGGAGCCTGGTCTAAAGATAGAACTTCAGGACTTTTCCAACACAAAAGCCATTTTTGAGCCCTCAGTAGTAGGTGATATCATCAAGGAGAAGTTTGAGGGAAAGGAAAAGGGTCCTGGACATGGACTTGAGGCAATTTAATAAAGTCAAACAGAAAACAGTACAGGGGATTGGGAGGAATCTATCCAAAACAAAAGAGGAATGTCAATAAAGTGGGTCTTGTCATTATGAAATTACAAAATCCAAAGTTAACGGGAGGAAACTGACTGAAGAACATAAAACGTAGATCTAGAGGAACAACAAATAGCTATACTGAAGCAGTAGTATCCAAGAAATTAATAAGATCCAGAAATAACAGATGGAAGAAAAACCACTCCAATATTAAGGAGCAAAGTCATTTTAGTGATTTGTGCTTCTTTGTTAAGATATGTTTTATAGGAAGTATGTGGGATCCTAGAAATCAGCTTGCTGCTGTTGCCAGTGATGCAAACTCTCAGGACCACACTGCTGGGTTCCCCTGTGCCTGTAGTCCTAGGGAAAGCACAGCAAGGCCTGGAAACATGGAAGGTTGTTTTGTTTTGTTTTGTTTTGTTTTGTTTTGTTTTGTTTTGTTTTGTTTTGTTCTATTCTGTTTTCTCTCCAGGTTGAATTTAGTAACACTCTAGGACCACAGAACTGCATGTTTGAATTCCTATGAGTCCATTTATCAAAGCACATGGACTAACCTATTAGTATTTTCCACTGTATTGAACACGATTTGAGGAAAGGTGCGTCTCAAAATCTACATCTGCAACACCTGACTCTGTGTGGTACCCAGTAGTACTCAGTGAATGCTGGCTAAGTGAATGACACATGAAGGTACAGCTGGGGATAAGTATCATTCCCATCTGAGCAGCAGCGAGCAGATCAATACCTGAACGTGGTGAGAAAAACGTTTTTTCCTCGGAGCTGTGGATTTAGTTCAATGGCATAAGTGCCTGTCGGGCAAGAGTGAGGCTGTGAGTTTTGTCCCTGGTACCAAAACAAAAAAAAAATTGTTTTTTCTATATACGGCAGATATTTCCAATATTTTAAAGTAGTCTAAAAAGGACCTAATTCAATGAATGTAATAAAGAGTTGAATGACAAGTGTTGGCAGTATTAGAGGGGAGATTTAAGTGAATTTGCAATGACTACTAATTGGTGAAAAGAATTCAAAATCTTTTAAATTGATGGATATCCTGTTATGATATTATTTCAGTCTTTCATGAACTATTCTTTTTTTTCTTTTTTTGGTACTGAAGATCGAACTCACGACCTTGCACTTACCAACCAAGTGCTTGAACCGCTGAGCTAAATCCCTGGCTCTCATGAACTATACTTAATATTATGTGATACAGTTTCTCATCTTCAATGAATTTTAATTTTAAAAAATTAAAATATTAGAATTTATGAAAAGCATTAAGTGAAAATTAGGGAAGGAAGAGAACATGTAAATGGGTTAGTCAACGTTTTATGAGGTAGTTTAAAAATGACATTAAATAACTATTTTCATATGCTTATATGTCATGAGAAAAACAATTTCTCATAATCACTGTCAAAATATAAACCTCAAGTTTCTAAAGGGAAAAGTAGAAAAATGTTGAATATCAGAAAAAGTGAAGTTAATTAATTACTCATTCATAGTGACTCAAATTCAGAAAATATGACAGTCAAATGGCTATAATATTTATAAAGATGACAGTGTTGTTTTAAAAAGTTATTGGTATATTAAATGTTATTAGATTTTCCAAATATCCATATTTCCTCCTATATGCAAATATGAAGGTAATAAAATGTTACCAACTAACTTTTTTATAAATATAGCAGTTTTTTATAGGTTGATACAGTTCTCTTTAAGCTTATTTACTGGTTATCAAATCTATATTTGTGTCAGAATCTATTTAGTTTGAGTGACATAAAGAATCTTTTATTGAAATAAGGAGTAATTCATCCTTCAATTGATAGATACTAAACTGCCTTATTGAAGATACAATACCTGGAAGGATAGTCTGCACTACATGATGTTTATCCATTTGAGAATGAATTTTTAACTAGGAGATATTTTACACTTAATTTACATAGAAGAATCCTATTCTTTTGTAATCAGGATAAAAAAATTGAATTTCCTGTGTAGATTTCAGAGAATTGATTAAAATGGCCCCATACATCTGCATACAGTAATTAAAAAATTAGATGTGAATAAGGAGATACTTTAAAATGTAGTATTCTTAGGTGAGAATAAGAAACATGAGTTCAGGTAAGAAATAATAAATGGCAATTTATGTAGTTCTCTAGAAACCATCTTAATTAGAGATAAATGTGTTGTACTAATAACAAGACTGGAATGTGGCAAAAACATGCTTTCTTCATAATTGCTTATCTTCCCTTTTAATTGGGCTTTGAAATTGCTAATAAGACAAGTGAAATATTTCAAATCTTGAACACTTGCAATCAGACCCAGCCTGCATTTGGTAAACTCGGCAGAGTTAAGATGCCATTTGGTCACAATGAAAATCAAGTTAATCAAATTCTGAAATAAAGTGAGTCATCTCTAAATTTATGCAGGACTTTTGAGAGGATTAATAAACTGTGAGAAGTGGTGATGTATCTGACTCATAATAGCATTTTAGTAAGGAAAAATGTAACTATAAATATAAACTCAATCCTTTAATAAAATTCATAGTCTCTTAAGACACAAAATCATAATAACTTTGAGAAAAATATACAAATTTTCCTCTTTATCTTGAATAAAGTCTTGAAGTGACCTCTGAAACATCTAGTAGACATATCTCAATTTATTCTCCTACCTCTTTGGACACACATATTTATATGTTCACACCATGCCAACTCAAACTAATGTGTTTTATCTCTTTTTATTAATGCTACATGCATTCTGCTTTATTATCAGCATCTTGTTTTTAATTCACTTTTACATCGCATTTTGATTCTTTGGTTGTCTTAACCAAATATGCTTTAAAGAAATTTAGATGTCTTTCACCCTATTTATATTGGTCTGTGTTTTGTAATGTCATCTCAATTTCTGATTTACCTACATTTCTTTAATATCTCAGGCAAAACTCATTTAATTTATGAATAGATATTTTTTGTCTTCTGTGTGTCAGTAATAGCCAAGACCCTTGAGAAACAGCAAAAACCGTGACAGAATCTGTGTACCACAGTGCATGGTACAATTGAAATACACGGTGAATATTTACATTTTAAAAAATCTATTACAGTGAAAGACACATTGCCAACAATTCCCCTCAAAGCACTCCTCCTCATCTACATTCATCAATTCCCTCATTCCTACCGTTTTCAGAAACAGTTCTGAAAGTCCTCCTTAGTGAGTGTCTTTGCAAAGTTTGATAAAAAATATAGCAAATTCTGTGGCCCAATGTCATCCAGTGGCAAGGCAGATTTGTGAAAAGATCACATTTTGGAGGAGAGTGGTGTTCATCCACCTTCTTCTTCCAATCCAGAACCTTGAAACTTCTGGTTCCTCCCCAAAGTCAATATGACTATGACAGGTAAATGTTTTGAACTGAGGTAGCCATCATAGAACAGTTAAAGACATTCATGAATGTGAACTTTCAGAACTGCTTTAGAAAGTGGCAAGAAGATGGAGTAAGTATGGTTTTAAAAAAGGGGTGTGGTAAATTGGCCATAAATAAAAAATATAAAATAAATAAATTATGATTAATTTTAAATTTGATAACCTAGGACTTTTAAAAGTAGAATAAATGAGATAGGAATGGGTCAGGTGCGAGGGTAGGCTTACATTGAATATAAAAATGGTGAGGGAAGGTTTCATTGAGTTCAAGCAGGTGAGACAAAGATAAAAGATTAACCTCGTGGATATTCAGGGCAAGAGTATTTCAGGTAAAAGAGCCAAATTAAAAGCTAGAGTTTCCAAGACGCATCACGGGATTTTGCATCTAAGTAGGCTGAGCAGGAGTTACTGCATCTGGAGGGAATGCCAGAGTCTCATGAGTGGCTGAATCTCGCTGGGATCTGTGCTGTGAGGACTCAGTGATACACTTGTGCAGAAAAGGAGTGGCACTGGAGGTTTCACACAGGGCAGTGTTGAGATCTGAATTGCATTTTGGAGTAATTATCCTGTTTACTATGTCAAAAACGAAATACTGAGGGCTGATAAGGTTAAGCAAAGAAGAAAAAGGTCCAAAATTTGTACTTCACTTATTTCCATTTTATGCCTATATATTTGTGTCGTAATCTATTCACTCTTTAATTCAATTTTTTTCTAGTCTTTGGGTGATTTAAGGGTCATGTTATATTTTTCTTTTATTCTATTACTTTCTGCTAGTATTAATAACAACAACATCCATTTTGATCATCTATTCAATAGCTAAGTCTCAAGAATTTTTAACTGTTTTCTCTCCATTGATATTTGTCACACTCTACGCTGGTTATGTCTTAAATCCTGACAACACAATGCACATCTCATCTCTGAAAAACTGAATTTGGTTGGGTGCTTCACTTCTTACAATTTCTTATCTAATTTTCAAGAATGACATAGCTTTTGGGTTAAGGCATAAAGTCCTCACATTATACTCCTACATTCTACCAAAATGTTTAATTCAGTCAAATATAATAAAATTATGCCTTACTAAAAGATACAGGCTTATTTACATCAAACATGTTCTTAGTGTCATTTTTTTCAATGTAATGTTGTTTCCCTGTTTGAAAATTTTTCTTTCTATTGAACCTATCAACCTTTCAAGATCCGTTGCATGTTTTAAAATTTTCATGAATATTTTTAAGCTTCCCAGTATATATACATCTTTTGCATCTCCTGGAAACAAAATTATACACTCAACTTCCATTTAGTAGATAACAACTGTACCACATATGGGGAAATCAGACTTTACTCACTGATGAAAGTATTACTATAAATCATTATGGTTTATATCTAGATGACCTCCCAAAGTCTCATGTTCTCACAGATGGGTCTTTTGAGAGGTGACTGGATTAGTCCACTGATGAATTTATAGCTGAACGTGATTTTGGAAAGTGAAGTATGGTGGGAAGAGGTGGCTAACTATGGGCATGCCCTGAAAGGGTTTCTGTATCCCTCCTCCTTCCTTGATCCCTCTCTCCTTCCTGACTGCTATGCCATGAACTCTTTCTCCTCTGTGATGACACTCTGCTATGTTGGCCTGCCTTGGAGCTGGTACAGTATGGGCTGAAAACTCTACAAATTGAGAAACGTAATTAATCTTTCCTCCTTTAATTTGTTAGTTTCAAATATTGTGTCCTAGTGTTGAAAATGTTACCAAGAAATAGAGGTTAGAAGAAAGAAAGACATAATAAAATAGCAACATATACCCCAGGTACTTGACTTAACTTATGAAAGTTTAAGAAGCTCAAAATTGACCTGGGATAAGTGCGTTATTTAGACAAATGAAGTTCAACATGAACAAGATATTCCTGTCTAGTGTACTGTGTTCTTTATGCATCAGGTTTGTGCTTAAATTTGGTCAATTATTTTATTTTTTATGTTTATCTTTTAATGTACTTGTTTTTTATTTTGTTCTCTTTCAAAGCCTCCTTGACAGTAAAGTCCATGTCTCATAAATTTTGATGTTTCCATTTTATCACCAATCTCTTAATAATTTAAAGATGAACAGGTGAAGATTGAGTGCTTGATAAAGAATTTTAGAATAAAATTAGAACATCTGTCTTTTAATCAGTTATGTAATAGTTAACCTAAGTTTTTCTACCCAGAACTTATGGGTCTGGTAAAAAACTAACTATGTTAATTAAAGCACGCTGTGAAATAATAGAGTTCACTTAACATGGAAAAGTGTATCTTGTGATTTATTACTCCATTTCTCCTTCTTCCTTCCCACCACCACAGTCAAAATTCTCTTTCCAGAATGTTTTGTGTCCTAAGAGGCTGCATGAGAGAGAAGTATAAGAACACAGGTAGCATGAACTTCACTGCAGTGTAACTCACAATAGAGAAGAGAAGTGCAGCAGTGAGAAGACAGTACTTACAGTATGCTGTAATAATTTAAGAGAGCCACTAAGACTGAAAGGGATAAAATAATCTGCGTTGTCTGAAAAGTGGTTTTGACAAGAAATATAAAACTTTAATATTCCATCTCTTTAAGATTTCCAAGATGCAATAAGCATGTGTACAAGTGGTCAAAAACTGGTATGAAATACAAGGGAAGAGAAACAAGATTTTTAAAGTGGTAGTACAATAGTTATTTCCTACAGTTTTCCTATAGGGTTTTTTTTTCCTTTTAAAGTATCTGAGTAACAATAGATAAGAGCAGAAAGAAATATATTCAATTTACATAGTTATATAATGTTTGTTAGCTAGGCATTGAATATGCATATTGAATACATAGAATAGACTATATTCAACATGTATGCTTCCCTTTCTATGAATAATATTTAGAATTCCAACTTTCATATATAGAATTAGCTCAAGTCTTCTTATATTTTTAAAATTTTGATTCCATTATAAAGGAAACTTTTATGTTCAGATTAGCTACTGCATTTCAAGTACTCATAACCTGTAAGTCAGATTTGATATTTTCTCATGTGATATGAAAGTGTCACAAAATATTCTACACATTATCAGGAAGTTCATTCTTTTTGACACTTTTACCAGGTGTGAAAATTTTCCAACATTATTTTCCCTTTAACTGATTAAAATTACTGTTATTTTGACAATTTTGTATACTCTTAAAATCAACAATGCTATGCTTTTTTACAGACTATTTATGAAGCAGTCTGAAATCTCCATACCAGCTGCAATATATTGTTGAGTTCTCCAAAGAACAGTTCCTATTGTATTTCTGCCTCTATCATTGTGTTTCTTTTTCCTTTTTCTTGTGGTTTTTGCATCCTACTACACTCTTTTCTGCAAGGAAAATGATAATCATGTTCATTGTGATTCTGAAGTTTCTTCACATGAAAAAGGATTTATAACTCTTACATTACCCGTAATTCTGTCTGTATTTAGAATAAAATAGTTATTAGATTAACACCGAAAAATAATTTTTGAAGTATGCCTTTTACTGTTTAGGAATACTTATTTAGTATAAAACTACATTTCCTAGTAATGGTTTGCAAGCAATTGACAGCATTTAAGTGAGCATACTTCTATACTCTTTTTGCATCTTTCGCATTTCATCTTTTTTAAAAGATTTGAAGTGGAATCCTATATCTATATATGTGCTTTTCTTTGACATGTGCCAGTTACTGTACATACTGCCCTTTTAGTTTATCAAAATGTCTTGTTGTTATTTGTGCAAAACTACAGTGTAAGACTGCATAGCATTTTCTATTACATTTCTTGGTCTAGATTTTCATAATTATGGTGTCGTCTCAATATATAAATAACATACACTAGCTAATGGTGTAAATGAAGAGCTTTAATTAAATTATTTATATTGGGCTATTGAATTTCAGTTGAAATTCAAGAAGCAATTTATAATATCTGAGTAACAATATTAAAAATGATAAAAACGCTCTCCCAATGGAGCCATCAAAGATTAGCTTTACAAAAGGAGAATTTTGTAGTATCTTCTACAATTGTAATACATTTTGTCTCATATGTCAGATAATGTTTTGACTTTCTAGTGCATCTAAAGTTATTTTGATATTAGTGCACTATATCTGAATTTTCTGAAAGGCTAATTCAATGTTTATTGTTTTTCACTAAAAACATTAGTGCTTTCAAAACTATTCAATGTTGAGCAAGATAATTTTAAGCCAAAATATTTTAAAGTGGCTTTTTTGAAGTCTGGGTAAAGGACAGACTAGGACAAGATTTGTAAGGTCTCTCATTTATAAAATCTCTTTCAGGGTGATTTGGCCTTTGGCTGCCTGGGCTGTAATTATTTATTAATACACCATTGCCCACGTTCCCAAACACATGACTTCCTACTGGGTTACGGCCAGTAGGACCAAAAGATCACCAGTCTCAATCAGAAGTCATCTATGGGTTAGTTTAGTGATTTTATAAAGCTTTTAAATGCATTATATATTTTGAAATCACTAAAATAGACTAAATGCTTTCTTCATATAAATAAGACAAGAAATGGATATGCTTTTTAGCTTGCTTAATCACAACACAATGTATACATATGTCAAAATATTACATTATACTCCATAGAGCTACGCAATTATTGTTTGTCATTTAAAAATAAATTTTAGCAACAGTAGTAATGAATGTTTCCTCTGACAGGGAAGAAGAGACTAATTTAAGTCTGAGCGTTTCTTTCAGTGGAGAATTTAGAATGTTATGTTACATAGAGCCAGTGTTCACTAGAAGCTGGTGAAACTGAAAGGCACAGATAGGAAAAAAAACATGGTATCAGGTCTTAATGGAGAAAAAATTAGTAATATTAATACTATTCCCATTACTACTAATAATAATGAATACAAATAACAATTAGCAGCAAGCGTATAGAAGGAACAAGAAAATTACACAAACCAGGCAATTTAAAAATGAATTCTTACTGATTATTTTTTATCCAGATAGTATCGTCATAGTGAATTCTAGTTCTTAGAACAAACATGGGCCCTGAATAACCTGGTCCTCAGCACTCCAGTTTAGGGGAGGCATGATTGCGTACTAATGAATTCTAAGTGTGTGGATTCCTGTAAGCCCTGACTGTAACAAAAAGATTCACTCCTTATTTCCTTGTATATTTTACAAACATTTCCTTTTCCTAGAGTAAATAAATGTATGCAATATAGTATGCAATTAGGTTAATTCAACAGAGAGAATTATCACACATGTTATTGTTTTTGATCTTTAGTCAAAAGTGTCATAAGCACAATTAATTCATCTAGAAATGAAAACAAGTCATTGGAAAGTAGCCAAAAGGTAAAACACAATGGCAGGCTATACCTGTTATAATATTACTGAGCCAAGCTTTTTCTCACTATATCAACCTTTTTAATTGTAATTATGCAATAACCAAATTCAAGGACATATACCTCTAACCTCTTATATTAGGATGATTGTACTTCACTAAATATTGTATAAAGAAAAGTATAACATCGTACTAAATAAATCTAAGTAAACTATATAAAACCTAATTCTTCCAAAACAATTTATCACATCTATGACTTCACTTTAAGAAAATCAGCTAGAACAAAATCTCTGTATGTTTGAAATTCTTTGGTGCCTTGAATTGTCTCCAGCAGTGTAAAAATACATCAATATAAGATTGAGAAAATATATATGTCAGTTGGTTATTTCCTTATTTTTGTATTTCATCCTAAGCAATAGCCTGCCATGACCCATGTGGCCCTTGAGGTTCTTGGGGTGAAGGACCTCAAATGGATGAGAAAGTAAAGAAGAGACAAAGCTGGGGTCAGGTGGAGCCCTTATCCTCTTGATGGAGGGAAGGAACTGGCCCCTCACTGCAGGGGTATTTATTTATACGTTTTAGCAAATTAATGTCACATGACATCCTGTTGTCCTAGCAACCCACTGTTCAGATTATCTTGGGGCTACGTGTTCTCTGGGCTGAAGCAACTTCTTCACATGGCTTGCCCCAGTTGCTCTTTGTTCTAGGTATAGTCATGCTCCAGCCTTGCACTTGTGGTCAATTTCCAGCTTCAATGGTTCCCAACAATAGCCTATGTTTTAAAAATTGACTTGCTTTTCCTAATGCGTATTAATTTTTAGTTTTTATTTTGAATAAACACATGCCTTTGAGAAATCAGTGTGACTCAATAGCTACTCTTCATGAAATATTAATAAAAATTAAAGGACATACTATATTTAAAACTAAATTAAATAATAACACAAAGAGAAACAATGACAAAAAATCTTGAAAAATGATATGGAAAATGACTATTAAAAGGGAAAATAAAAAGAAACTGGGAAAAAAGCATACTATAGTTAGAAAAATTTAGAAGTTTAAAAACTAAACAGAATTTAGAAATCCATGTAGAAGAGTAAGTAATAAATAGGCAACAAATATAGATTGAATCTAAAATGTCTTCAAGAAATAACAATAAGCATAGTTAAAGCATCTTCTCAAACCTTAAGAAAGTGTTTGGGGAGTGATTTTTCATAAGTAGACATGGTTTTGATTGTGCTATTCTATTTATACTATTAACCTAAAAAGACAAACAGATGATCTTCCAATTTTATGAAATTTTATCCAAATCCTAGTACATAGAATAGTGTATTAATATTTTTAGAAGGGAATCCTTTCATCATATTTTCAACTTTTTAAATTGTATGCTTACTATACTCAGGGCTTTGGGGTCCTGTGTTCACGCAACAGTGTGGATGGTTTGCAACACAGGCTGACTGTACAGTGGTCACTGTAGAATTAGGCAACACCCATCTCCTCAGGTTTGTGATATTCTCCTGGAGCACATAGTTTTCTTCTACTTTATTTATGTTTAACACTCTTATTAGATCAGTCTTCAAATATCTCATTACTTTTGTGAAACTTAGTAAGTCTGAAAACTCGTTAGTCATTCCCATGGGACTGATAATTCTAGAATGCAATTTTAATTTTAATTTTCCCTCACTTCATTGAAGGTCTTGCTCCCTTGGCTGCTGTGTCTTCGATTACTAATGAGTAATCACCTAAGAACAGTGTAGACTTTCTGTGGGTGACTTGATTACTCCACTCTCACCTGTAAAAATATGTAGAGTGAAGTAATTACTTTCATTGCTCTGAAATTGTACATTTGATGCATTGTGTTTTTTCATGTTCATGGGACCTTGAAAGAATTTGAAAATCTTTCAGTTTTGAAAAATTCACATACACTAATTTGACTACTTGCCTATTATCTTTATTATTAAAAAATCAAAACCAAAAAAGCTAATTGACAGCTCTTGGTTTGTGGGGGAAGCTTGACATTAAACCATCTACTTTGGCTGATATGATGAAGACTTAGACATTGGATTTAGCATGCAGGGTGCCATCCTTAATGATGTCCAAAATTTTATCTAGTGAATACTGAGAAACTTTTCTTGACTGGGAAGTAAAAAGAAAAACAAACTCAAATCCATGAAAATAAAACAAACTTCAGGGTATTCCATACATGCAGTAACAATGGGTGACCTGCAATTGTGAGGGAAGATAGATGATTAAGGCTCTGTTTGGCAGTCTGGTTTTGTCTTGTAAATTCTCTCTGCCATTTTAAAACTCCAAGATTTAGCGCTCTACTGGGAATGCTTTATCCACCTAAGTTGGCCCCTACAGGGATATTCTGTACTTGCAAATCCTCTGATTTTAACAGTCATGATTTCCCAATAGTCACCTTTTTTCAGAAATTTCTTCAAAGAGCTTCCATGATGTCTGCTGGTTCACATTGTCATCTTTTTCACACTTGTTGGATTCCACCCTCCTCACTGTCAATTAATTTAAAGATTCAGAAGGAGAAAATAAACTCATGTGCTATGGAAAACATGTTATATAAAATGTTCTGCTAACTGTTTACCTGTCTCTATATTATTGAATATGGAGAGGACAATGAATCAATACTCTAGCAGTACACACCAGTAATTTGGAAAGTCATTTTCTCCTCTAAATACTTTCTAGATTGATGAAGGTATACAAGCTTGATATTATGTAATTTCATGATTTTTTAGATAATTGTTAGTCATCAGAATTTTACATTAGACCTTCTATTTTGATAATGTTGGGGTGTTATACTACTTTTGGTAGCAGTGTTTGAGGGGTACAAAGCATATCTGCAAAAAGTATTCAGCATACATGGTACCAGAGTTTAGTTCCACACATTCTTCTCAAAATAAAACTGAAAGTAATATTTTAAGAAGCATTTTATTCTTATATGCAGCATGTAGAAATTATTATATATCATTAGGCCTTTCTTAAATGTATTTAATAATGAATGCTGTATGCCAAGTGCAATTGCATTAATATATATGTCACCAATTTCCATACATAAGATGTTAAAGAGCTATGTTCAACAAAGCAAAAACAATTTAAAATACTTACAGACATTCTGTGTTACTCCAAAGATATATGAATTGTTAGCAAAATTTTTGCTACTAACGGTCTGCGATATTAAATATTTTGTTTTTGCATACATAGAAGCTGTTATTTCTATTTTCCTATAAAAATCTGAATTCTAAATGAATATTTCATGACAACACACTTATTTTAGATATTGAAATCACGTACAATACAGCTAATAGTATAATATAAAATATGCGCATGTATGTTTCTTTTGTATACCTGTATATTGTTAAAATATGCATATTCTGCATGTGTATATGTAAATTAAAATATGTCTGTAGTACTTTCTAAGGATTTTGTAGAAAATCAGTCTATGTAGACTATATCTTCTTTCTTCAGTTACTACCCAGGTAACCTAACTAATCACTCTGCTCCAGGATTATTTTCTTACACTTGTATTCATTTTTAATACTGCTACATTTTAAAAATATGACTCAAATTTTAATACTTCTCTGGATTGTACCATCTATTAGCTTTCCGTCAAGCTAAGCACAAAAAATACGAAGCTTTTATTATTATCCTGCTTTTCCCTACGTAAGTCTTGCTCGTATCTTGTTCTTTTTTTTTTTTTTTTTTTTTTTTCTATTCTGGTACCAGGGATTGAACTCACGACATCACACTTGCCAGGCAGGTGCTTATACCACTGAGCTAAATCCCTGGTCCCATCTCTAAGTCATCTTTGGGTAACTTTTCTTTCTTTACGTTATTAAACAATAACCAATATTGTCACACTTTAAAAATCTACATTAGGTCTTCCATACTTGCCTTTTGCCTTCACCATGATTATTTTGACCTAAATCTTTGCCACAAAGCCTTCCCACATTCCAAAAAAAGCTTACATTTTATTTTTTATCTTTATAAATTATATTTTGTTTGTATTCTGACACTTTATTATTACATTTGAAAAAAATTAAAAACACAGCATATTAAAGAAAAGCATGCACATAGTAGTGAAGAGCTCCATTATTCTTTAAAGAATATTATTAATTTCATGGCAATCTCATTCTTGCTCCCAATCTGTTCCTTTTAAAGAAAACCACGATTCAGATTTATGTCGCTACAGGTTAGTGTTCCATATTTTGACTACACATCGATGAATTACGTAGTCATTTTGTGCCTCTAATCACTATAATGCTAAAAGATATAACATAAAATTTACCTTCTTTTCACATTTTAAGTAAACAATAAAGTATATTTGACTACATGTTGCTCAGCTTATAGCTATTGCACAGCTACTCCATTTTCTCCCCCCTCTTTTTCTGACAAACACTATTTTATTTTCTGTATCTGAGAGTTTTATGCTTTTAGTACTTTAGATAAGTGAATCATGGAGTATTTGTCCTTCTATGACTGACTCTTCTCACTTAGAAAGAAAAGCTTTTTCAGTGTTTATTCACGTTATTATGTATTCATGCATAGACATTTATTACAAAGGTGAATAGTATCCTATTGTATAGACATTTAATGTACATATATGATACATATTATATATAATTATAGTAATATATATTACTAGTACAAGTTATATATTAGTGTGTGTGCCAAATTTTCTTTATCCATTCATTCATTAATGGATACGTAAGTTGTTTCCCAAATCTTATTTTATTGTGAATAATGCTGCAATAAAAATGATATTGCAAATGTCTCTTCAAGATACTGATTCCACCAGCTGACAAAAGGTTGGACAAAATGTGGCCTATGAACAAAATGCAGTATTATTCAACCATACAGAAGAATGAAATCATATCATTTGCAATAAAACAGAAGAATTTGAAATAATAAATGAGACACAGAAATTAGTGAAATAAATCAGACACAGAAATTTAAACATGGCATTTTTAAGTGCGAATTCTAAAATATAAATTAACAAAATAAAGGAGAAATGCTACAAAGCAGACTTTTTTGAGATTGAGAAGGGGTCAGAAAATGGACCCATGAATGGGATGAAAAATGACCCTGATATGTTAGATAAAGCAGCAAACTCCCCAGAGAAATGTGACTATTATGTGTTGCAAATATGCACTAATAAAAGAAAACATACAACAAACCTTAAAACCAAGACACTGATTACAATTTCCTGGAATAAAAACCAAAAGTAGAGTTTCTGGATCATAGGGTCATTAATTTGAATGAATTTCATTTTATTTTTTGAGGAATTTCCATATCATTTTTCCCAGTGGTTTTATCCTATTAGGTTTCCACGGAGCACATGAAAGTTTCAGATATCTGATCCCCCCAACATTGCTTACTTTCCCGTGATTAGACTGTTTGATTTGCATTCCCTCGATATCTGAAGTTGAACTTCTCTTCATGTATCTTTTTGCCTTTGGAATCTTACATCTAGATGTTCTACCAGTTAATGCAGTTAGTATGTTGAAATCATCTGTGACTATAGTGCTGCTGTCTTTTCATTCAATTTTGTCCACCATTGTTTCATATACTTGGGTACATGTAATGCTGGGTGCATATATATGTATGTGCATATATATATATATATACACATAATTTTATATTTGCTTATTGAATTGACACTTTTATCCTTGTCTTTGATGACATGATAGCTTTTTACTTAAAGTTTGTAATATTTGACCCAAGTATGGCCACCTTGCTTTCTTTTGATCATCCTTGACATAGAAGAACTTTTTTCTATCCTTTTACTTTTAGGATTTGTTTCCTCAAATTGAAGTAATCATTCAGTTGGGTCTATTTTTAAAGAATTCACTCAGTCTTTCAATTACTGTTTTTTAAAGTTTAATACATTTAAATTTAAAACTATTGTTGACCAATTTTAATGTTGTTTTCTGCCTTGAAGAATTTTGGATTTCTTTTCCTATTTCCCTAAATGTTTCACCACTTACATCTTTCCTTTTTTAGTGGCAAATTTTTATTTTTTCTCATTTTCTTAGTGAATATAAAGATACTAATTCATGTCACCATGGAACTTATGCAAAAACATCTAGCAATCTATTTTAACCTCATAATTTAAATTGCACACAAAAACTTCTCTTTTCCCTTTCCTCCATACTTTGTAATATCTTAATGATATAAAAAAACACATATTTTTGTTCCATATTTTTGAGTTGAGAGCATTGCTATGCTGACCAGGGATATCTCGAATTTATGAGGTGAAGTGACCTTGCAACCTCATCCTCCCCAGTAGCTAGGACTACAGACATGTGCCACTACTCTCAATTTATATCTTTTATGTCAGTCTCAACTGACATATTTTTATAGACCTAGGTTGTAGCTCAGTAGATAGAGTTATTTCAGATTGGGCAGAAGGTCCTGGATTTGATTTTTGACATCACAAAACAAAATGAAACCAGTCTTCATCATTATAGCTTTTGAGTATATTTAACTCTTACACCATAAATAAAGATGACCTATGCACCACCGTTACAGTGTTACCTTATTTTGTATTGTACTTGTGTATATATTTCCCTTTACCAGCAAGCTTTATAATTCATGGACACTTTCACTGCTTCCTAGTGTCTTTTTGTTCAGACTTAAAGCATTTCATGTGAGAAAGGTGTAGTAAAACAACTTCATCATGTTTTGTTTATCTGGGAAACTCAGCAAACTTACCCTTCATGAATGAAGCAAAGAGATAATAAACAACAATTTTACTGAATATACTTGGTTGACAATAGTTTTTTTCAGTTTGTATACATCATTCCATTCCCTTCTGGGCTATGAGTTTCAGAGAACAACCCCATGTAAGTTCTTTTTACATGACTCAGTTATCTCTTGCAGCTTACAAAACTAACCCTGTCTTTGACTTTGGATAATCTGTTATAATATATTTCTGGATGTAATACTTTGTATCTGTTTTAGTTGAAGTCCATGAGTTTTTAAGTTTGGATGCACGTTTTTTTCTCCAGGTTTTGAAATTTTCCAATAATTATTTCTTCCAACCAGCTTTCTGGTTCTTTTATTTCCCCTCCTTCTAGGACTCTGTAAAGTACTTAATTGTGTCCCATTTATACCTTAGTTTTCTATATTCTTTTTATTCTTTATGCTTTCCTTCCTGTGACTGGCTGATTTCACTGATATCTTCTAATTTGTGTATTCTTCTATTTAATCAAGTCTGTTGAAACATTCTGGTGAATTTTTTTACTTCAGTTGTAATCTTCACTACAAAATCTTTTTTTTTTAATTTGAAATTTTTTTCTATTTTGTAGACTTGATATCCTCATTTTGCCAGTGCATTGCTTTTCTGAGTTCACTGAGCATCTTCATGAATGCAGGTTTTAACCCTACATGATTAAGTCTTTATCAGGTAAGATAAACTCTTTTTAAGAGTTTAATTCTTCTTTCTCCCTTGTCATCTTTGCATGGTAAAA